>MDKH01028043.1:0-14289 GCA_005239495.1 Nicotiana undulata
GGCATGTCCCCTCATGTGATAAATAATAAACAATCAGCACGGCATGTCCCCTCGTGCGATAAACAATAAAAAATCAACACGGCATTTCCCCTCGTGTGATAAATAATAAACAATCAGCAATATAATGTGCAAACTAACAATAAGAAATCTCAAGTGTACAGAAATACTCAATAAAATTCTATCGTCCCGGCAAGGGATTCAGCTTATCTCGCTCAGAATTACAATTTCAACAGTAAAAGCTTCAACTGAACAATTAATCAATAACTTCCCACGTCATGAAACAACGTCAATGTATCACTCCTAAATCACCAATTATTCATAGTACAGAGAATATCAAGTACACTGTACAATTCATCACAATTGACTCACGGGCATGCTTGACCGCAACATATAGGCACTCGTCACCTGCGGAATTGACTGCGGTCCCGCTGCTGCGGAAAATGGTCCGCAACTGCAGAAGATGGGCACCTGCGAGGCTGGGACCACAGGAGCGGTCCCGCACCTGCGGCTGGGCAACCTTACCTGCGGTCACACCAGCTACAGCTGCACCAGCAGTGTTTTTAACTGGTTTTTGGCCTCGTGCGGGGTCCGGGAGGCACCTGGGCCCAACCGAGCCCCCGTCCAAATATACCAACAAGTCCCAAATCATTATACGAACTTTCTCGAGCCCACAGAACACTCAAAACAACGCTAATACTCAAAATCACATTCCAAAACCCCTGAATTCATAACTTAAGACTTTCAAACTCTAGATTTCTATAAAAATGCGTTGGACCAACCTATACGACTCGCGATGACATCAAATTTTGCAGGCAAGTTATAAATGACCATACGAAACTATTCCCGGTCCCGAAATTCCGTTCGGACCTCGATAGCATAAAATCACGTTCCAAACCAAATTTCAAATTCTATGAAAATCCTCAAAACTTCATTAACTCTCAATTTCCCATTTTTTATCCGAAGCCCGTCAAATCAAGTCCGTTCCTTACCAAATTTCATAGATAACTTAAATAACACATATTGAACCTGTTTTGGGCTCCGGAACCATAATACGGGCCCGGCAACACAAGTTTCACATAGAGGTTCATTTTCATAAGCCTTTATTATTTTCAAAAAATAATTTTCTTTAAAAATTCATTTCTCGCACTTGTGTCCTTGGAATTCGATTCGGGGCATACGCCCAAGTCCCTTATTTTCCTACGGACCTTCCGGGACTGTCAAATCACGGGTCCGGGTCTGTTTTCCAAAAATGTTGACCAAAGTCAACTTTGATCAATTAATTATTATAAATTCAACTCTTTATCAAGTTTCCACATAAAGGCTTCCCGGCTACGCGCCCGGGCTACGCGCGCATATCGAGGTGAGATTAACGGAGGTTTTTGGGGTCTCAGAACAAAGTCATAACTAAATTTACATAGGATGACCTTTTGGGTCATCACAATCCTCTTTGCTAATATGTTCATTGTGTGATCACTTCTGCAATGCCTGTTTCCAAAACTGCAAATGCACTTCTTCAAACTCTACCATTTGATCACTATATTTTATTCTTATTGGTAATTTACCCTATTATGAACCTATAATTCTTGGTCGACTGAAAGCCAAGGCCGCTGAATCTTTCTCTATTAACCTCCCTAGTGTGAGCACTGCTCGGGATCCATTTTGAGACCTTTGTGAACTCTGACACACTAGGGCTTGAGGTTCTTTGGTCATTTTCTTGACTACTCAGTTCTGTCCCTCTTTTTGTCTATTGAATGTGCAAATTGATTTGTGGAAGTGATTGGTTTCTGGATCCTATGATCAAACATGGTTGTTTGGTTTGGTTTGAGTTCTCATATGGTTTCTGGGCTATGTTGAGATCCGTGTGTGCTAAAGGGTGGATAAAGAGTCTAGTTGAAAGCCTGGAAGTGTTGGGTATCTCTTTGGGCATGTCTTGGTCCTACTATTATTACTTGTACCACTTTGTAATTCATTCGTTATTGGGTCTATAATAATTCTGTAATAACAATTTGGGGTGTTAGTGAAATTGGGAATTGGGTATCTCCTAATACTTGCATGAAAATGGTAGAAAGCATGTTTATAGGATTTGTGTGATCTATTTGCTATCCGACCTGTTATAAGTCTCTTTGTGCACCATTAGAAATCATGTCATTAGGGAATCACACACTCACATAATAAGTATACTATCAATACATAAGTGTTTTACCTAGTCTTGTGCCTACTGCTATGTGTTGCTAGATAGCATGCCTATAGGAGATAAATGCTAATGACTGCTCCTTAATCTGCACCATGATCAATAGATATCATGCCCATAGGATTTTAACTAATTAATTCGCTATTGCATCATATCGTCCATCTAGAAAGCATGCTTATAGGAGCTAAATGTATAAAATCAGTTCAAACCGTCAATCTTTAGAAATCATGCCTATAGGATATCACTATTCGCTCTAAGGTACTAATACTCGCTCTGCAAACGTTGTTTTATTGTCCACGCGAGGCATTAATAGTTTTGAGCACTTCCGATAAGTTTTACTGTCCCTTATTGTGTAAACCACTTAGGGACCATGCCTATAGATTTATCAACTTATAATCTGTAATAAGCGACTTAGCAACATCTAGCACTTACCAATTGGTAATTTAGAAATCATAGGTCTAAAATGGTCTGCACATCTCAATCATATCATATAGAAACTATGTCTATAGGGCTTAACGACTGCAATTCCCCTCAATTCAGAAACTGCATAATACCCGACATTGAAATTTGTTTGCGTGCATTTGTTGTCTAATTGCGGAGGCTAACTTGAGACCTTAATTGGATTTAATTGCAGTCTGAATTGTCGCCTAGTTTTAACATTTTCTAAGCAGCCTAATTCAAGTCTAGAACCACCCAAATAGAGGTCAAAATGCCTCCTGGACCATAGGTATGGGGCGGTTAGTGCACACATAAGGCACGATTTAGAATCAACTTGTGCGCTTTAGGTAATAACTTAAAGATAGTAATCGGGTAGCAGAAGATGATAGTCTGTGCCCACTGAATAATACGAGTAACACCCCATCTTGAGGGAGTTATGAAGTATTATTTATGTTGCAGGGGTTGATCCTTTAGGATAAAAAACTTAGGACCCCCCATCTTATCCATATTAATCTTTTGAATCAAGTGTTTGTATTTAATCAAAAGTCTTTTAATAATAGAACTTTCCAAACTTCTTGTTTTTCTCAATCTTTGTTTATTTGACTAATTCATATAATTCAAGTTGGGTCGGGGCCCACAGTTGTGGACCTCGAAGAGTGCCTAACACCTTCTCTTCGAGGTAATTTCAAGCCCTTACCCGATCTTTGGTGATGCAAACTAGTCAAACCTGGGTCATATGCAAATAGGTGCCCTAACTCACCTTACACAATTGTTAGGTGGCGACTCTCCTCTTTAAATACCTCCTTAAAAGAGTTGTCACATGTCGGAACCCGATTTCGCGATAAAAAAGGGGGCGACATAATTGATCGGGGTAACTGATTCTAACTCGGATTTGGCTATTATACATGATCCATTGTTATTATTATCATTTAATTAGTGCTTTGAGTTGGAAAAATATGGGAAATTTGTGAAAACTTCCAAGATTATATTTTGAGGATTTGAAGGTCGATTTGAGATATGAATTGAGTAATTTTAGTATAGTAGGACTTGTTATTGAATGGGTGATCGGATTTTGTAAATTAGGTCAGGTTCCAAGATGCGGACCCGGATTTGACTACTTGATTTACTTTAAAGGTTGCAACTTTATTATTCGGAAAAGTTTCCTATGGTTTTAATTTATTGTACAAAGTTATTTTGGCTAGATTCGAGCAGTTTAGAGTTGGATATTTGCGGAAAAGGTTTACTAGTAGATTGAGTTAGCGTATTGTATCTAACTTTGTGTGAGGGAATTACCCCTTAGTATTGGTGTTGTTTTGTATTAATTGTGCTACGTGAAAGCCGTGTACGCAAGGTGACGGGTGGTTACACGTGCTAGATGTGGTAATTGACCGGTTTAAGCTATGTAGATTCTTTTCATGCCTTTAATTGAGTTGTCATAACATGTTATACTCGTCACCATTAATCTATCCTTAGATGTTTTACTTGACATTGCTAATACTTGTTTCATCTCTTACTTGTTATTTACCCTTACATGCTTAGTTGAAGTTATTGTTTTCTCATTTCCTTGTTAGATACATAACTGTTGAGTTACCTTACTTGAAGTAGTTATTTCTTGAAATATCTTATTGTTGATTTTTAGTGTTGAAGTTGTAAAAGACATGATGACATTGAGGCAAAGTTGTAAATTGTTGAAATACCATTCTTGTTGAGTTATTCACTCGGTTGCTATTGTTGAGACTCTTGTACATATTATGATTGAGCCATTGGCTATTTATTGTGGAAACATTATTATGTTGACTTCTTTGTCAAGTACTAGAGGTATTAGGCACTTGAGGCACGATCTATGATATGTTGTGAGATTGATATGCATGCGGTGGTATAAGGACAGGGGTTGATATGTCGTGAGATAAGGTAGGCCTGATACGTGTGTTGCTAGTAGGAGAACTACTTGAAGCCACATGGTATGATAAGGTGGGCTAAAACGGTGGTAGCTATTTCAGGAAAAATAATCGTTAAAACTAAATGCAAGGATCCCACAGTGATATAAGGAAATATTGTGATTGTGATTGTGAAAAAAAATATGAGGCGGTACCTCGGACATGATTCTTGTTGTTATCTTTCATTTACATCACTTGTGTTTTGTTTCCATCGTTTCCTTGGTGTTCTTATTACGTGTTTCCTCCCTTGATGCCTTTATTGTCTTAACTTTCATTGTAGTTTATCTGGTTGTAGTTCTTCATTGTTTCATTCCTTGTTTCCATTATTATATTGTACCATACATGTTCAGTTTCTTTATTTTTTCCAGTAGGTGTCTTGACATGACCTCGTCACTACTCTACCGAGGTTAGGCTTGATACTAACTAGGTACCATTGTGGAGTACTCATACTATACTTCTTCACATCTTTTTGTGCAGATCCTGGTACTTCATACCAGCCTAGGCATCCGTGAGTTGAGCTTGGATCGGAGACTTTAAGGTATACTTGTCGGCGTTCGCAAGCCTCGGAGTCAACCTCTATCTTAGTTTCTATTGCATACTCCGTTTATAAATACTAATGTATTAGGGATGCTTCGGTATACCCATGTAGAGCTTATGACTTGATCTCACCAAAAATTGTGGTGTTATTTTTAGTTGTATTGTGGAGTCCTTTTTATGATAACTGTTGGTTTTAATTGGATATTTTATTATTATTTCCGTTAATTCTATCATGTATGTTAAGATTACCTAGTCTTAGAGACTAGGTTCCATCACGATGTCATAGGTGTTACAAGTCATAAGCAGGTTTTGTAGAGTCTCGCAGATCGGTACGTAGACGCCTGTACTTATCTTTGAGTGGTTATGGACTATTCGAAAACATCACTTCCTTGATTCCTTATCGTGCGAATTGTTGCCTTCGAAATCTTGAATCTTTGTCTTTCTATTCTCTCATAGATGGTGAGGGCACGTACCTTTGGATCCCATGATTAGATACACGTGCCCCCTGCTAGTGTCGCGGGAAGCCGGGGCAAAGGATGGGGAGGGGCAAGCGGTGCGGCTAGAACACCTACTAGAGCTACGATAGAGTAGCCACCTATAGCTTCAGTTGGCGGCCAGACATCTGAGGCGATTGTTGCTACCCCTGCACTTCAGGGGACCCTTGCACAGTTCATGAGCATGTTTGCTACTCTAGCTCGGGAGGGGTTGATTACACTTGCACCAGCCACATCTCAGGCTGGGGGAGGAGCTTAGACCCCCGCATCCCATACCCTAGAACAGCGGGTCGATGTTGACCAGGACCTAGAGGTTATACCAGTGCAGTCGGTTGTCCCAGTTCAATCTGAGGTAAGGACAACAACATATGACGAGGAGGAGCTTAGACTTGAGAGATACAAGAAGTACCACCATCCTACTTTCAACGGCCTAGCTTTAGAGGATAGGGTTTTCTAGAGAAGTGCCACTCTACTCTCTGCATCATGGGTATTGTGGAGACGAGGGGAGTTTCTTTTACTACATTCGAGCTGTCGGGACCAGTGTATCAGTGGTGGCGGGCTTATGAGGAGGGTAGCCCAGCCGATGAAGCTTCACTCACATGGGCTCAGCTTTTAGAGATGTTCTTGAGAGAGTTTTGTTCCCTAGAGCTTTCAGAATGCATGGTGCGCGAAGTTTGAGCAGCTACGCTAGGGTGCTATGACTGTGTCAGATTATGCCGTCAGATTCAGTGAGTTGTCCAAACATGCGCCTGCCTTGGTATAAACAGTTAGAGAGATGGTCCGTCGATTTATAGGGGCTTAACTATAGTATTATATTCACCATGGCTCGAGGGTTGGAGACAGATACCCCATATCAGCAGGTGGTAGAGATCACATAGAGCGAGGCCGGGAAAGAGTGGACATGGAGGCCTAGAGGCCTTGAGATTCTTGTGGATATAGTGGTGCATGTGCCCCAGTCGCAGCTTGTTATGGTAGAGGCTATGTGAGTTGTCCAGTTCATTCAGCACTTCCAGCTTCCAGTGGTACTCCGGCTACTCCCAGGTCTTAGGTTGCCTATTATGCACTGCCACTGTCTAGTGTACCTCCTGCACGAGGTGCTTTCAGTGGTCAGTCCAGCAGACCAAGCCCGATCCAGTTTCAGCAACCACGTCCTCCGAGAGATTGTTTTGAGTGTGGTGATACTCGTCACATAGTGAGGGACTGCCCCAGACTCAGGAGGGGTGCACCTCTACCGACTACTCAGGCTCCACATATTCCACAAGGTACCCGGACTCTTAGGTTGTGGTTACTACTCCATTTTCCACTCCACTTGCACAGCCAGCTAGGGGCGGAGGTCAGGCCGGTAGGAGTCGCCTTAGAGGGGGAGGTCAAGCCAGTTGTTATGATTTTCCAGGTAGGACGGAGGGGTTGCACCAAACGTAGTTATTACATATATTCTTTTGGTTTGTCATAGAGATGCATCAGTCTTATTTGATCCAGGCTCCACTTACTCATATGTATTATCTTACTTTGCTTCATATTTGGGTATATCTCGTGATTCTTTGAGTTCTCTTGTTTTTGTGTCCACGCGTCTAGGAGATTCTATTATTGTTGAGCATGTGTGTCGGTCGTGTTTAGTTGTTATTAGTGGTTTCGAGACCAGAGTTGATCTATTGTTGCTAAGCATGGTAGACTTTGATGTTATTTTGAGCAGGGATTGGTTGTCGCCCTATCATGCTATTCTTGATTGTCACGCCAAGACTGTGACGTTGGCTATGCCAGGTTTACCGCGGTTAGAGTGGAGGGATACTTTGGAATATGTTTCTAGTAGGGTTATGTCCTTACTTAAGGCTCAGCGGATGGTTGATAAGGAGTGTGATGCATATCTAGACTTTGTGAGAGATGTCAGCCTTGATACTCCTACCATTGAGTCAGTTCCGGTAGTGAGAGACTATCTAGATGTATTTCTGGCAGATCTTTCGGGCATGCCACCCTGATAGGAATATCGAATGGTATTGATTTGTTGTTGGGCACTCAGCCCATCTATACCACCATATTGTATGGACCTAGTAGAGTTGAAGGAGTTAAAGGAGTTGTTACAAGAGTTGCTTGATAAGGGTTTCATTCGTCCTAGTGTATCATCGCGGGGTGCTCTAGTCTTGTTTGTGAGGAAGAATGATGGTTCTATGAGCATGTGTATTGATTATCGGCAATTGAACAAGGTTACAGTGAAGAATAGGTACCCATTGCCATGCATTGATGACTTATTTGATCACCTACAGGGTTCCAAGAGTGTTATCAAAGATTGGTTTGCGGTCAGGATATCATCAACTGAAGATTCAGGATCCGGATATCCCAAAGACCACCTTTAGGACTTGGTATGGTTATTACGAGTTCCTTGTGATGTCATTTGGGCTGGCCAATACCCTAACAACATTCATGCACCTATTGAACAATGTATTCCAATCCTATCTTGATTTTTTTGTCATTATGTTTATTGACAACATCTTGGTGTACTCCAGCACCCAGGAGGATCATGAGCAGCACCTGAGGATCGTGCTCCAGACCTTGAGAGAAAAGAAGTTGTATGCAAAATTCTCGAAGTGTGAATTTTAGCTTGATTCGGTGGCGTTTTTGGGTCATTTGGTGTCGAGTGAGGGGATCAAGGTAGATCCAAAGAAGATTGAAGCAGTCCAGAGTTGGCGCAGACCATCTTCAGCTACTATCTCGAGTTTTTTGTAGGTTTGTTCGGCCATTACCATCATTTTGTATAGGGTTTATCATCTATTGTTGCATCTATGGCCAGATTGAACTAGAAGGCTGCTCCTTTCAGTGGGTCGAGGAGTGTGGGGAGAGCTTTCAAAAGCTCAAGATTGCTTTAACAGACAGGGATCTGTGTTCCGACGATCCCGGGAGGTCTGCAGTAAAATATGGGACTTGGGCGTATGCCCGGAATTGAATTTCGAGGTCCTAGCCTTGGAAAATATTTTTTGAAGAAAAATTGTTGTGCTGGTTATTACAGGAAATAAGAAATAAAATAATATGTGAAATTCTTAGTATAGGGCCCGTATTTTGGTTCCGGAGCCCAGAACAAGTTTGTTATGATATTTAAGTCCTATCTGTGAAATTTGATGAAATCGGAGTTGATTTGACGTGATTCGGACGCCCAGTTGGAAAGTTAGAAAATTTGAGTGTTCTTGAGAAAATCATGAATTTTGAGGTTAAATTTATAGTTTTTTATGTTATTTTGATAATTTGATCGCACGAGCAAGTCCGCACGAGATCAGGCTTCGCAAATGCGAAGACCTGGGCCAGCCTCAGATCTCGCAAATGCGAGATTCTGGCCATGAATGCAAACTTCCCATATGTCGCAAATGCAAAAATTTCATCGCATTTGCGATGGCTGCTAAAATTCAAAGGGTTCGCAATTGTGAACCCCTGATCGCAAATGTGATAACCGCAGCCTGTTAAAACACGTTTTAGACGGGTTTTTCACCTTTTTTTCAATCCTCTCAAACCCTAAACGTCCATAGGTGAGTTTCCAAAGACTCAAACTTCTCCAAATCATTGGTAAGTGGTCTCTAACTAATACCTTTTTTTCCTTAACAACTTTTAACAAGATTTCAACCTAGAATCTAGAGTTTTCATGGTGAAAATTGGGATTTTTGGGTAGAACTTAGGAATTTCAAATTTTGGGAATTTAGACCTCGAATTGAGGTCGGCTTCCAAAACCAATTGTATATCCGGGCTCGGGGGACAATGGGTAAACGGGTTTTGGTCCAAGCCTCGAGTTTAGACCAAGCAGGCCCGGGGTTGATTTTCATATTTTGTTGGGGAAAACTTAGGAAAACCATGATTCTTTATTAAAGATAACACCTTTAGCACTAATTAATGATGTTAAACCAATTATGATTAGATACAAGTGAGTTGAAGGCCAATTCTAAAGGAAAAGCAGTGCTTGAGTAGTGAGTGGCCTGCGAATTCGAGGTAAGTGTCGTGTCTAACCTTAGCTTGAGGGAATAGGTGTTTTGTGACTACTTGCTATGTGCTTTGTTGCTAAATCCAATGTATAGGTGAGGTGACGAGTACCTATATGTTATGGTCAGGTCATAACATGCGAGTGGAAGTTAATTCTTGTATTTTTGGTTGTTTTAGAGCCTATTACTTGTGATTATTGTTGTTATTGAAATGTTGGACGGTTAGTATCCGGTTCCACTGAGATGGATAATATGGTGAATACTGAGTTGAGATTTAAATTATAAATGATAATAGAAACGATGATGAAGTATTGATTTTCTTGTGAAATCCCTTTGTGAATATTGAGTTGAGACTGAGATGAAAAACGATGTATAAAAATTGTGTTGAAATATTGATTTCCTATGAAATCCTCCTTGATATGTTGTCAATGATTATGTGATTGGTGAGGACGAGTGTACTCACAAAGGGTGATGTCGTGCATGATTAATTTTATATTACATCATGAGGAAGAGTGTAAAGCACGAAGGGTGATGTCGTGCATGAATTATCTATATTGCGAGGAAGAGAGTAAAAGCACGAAGGGTGATGACGTGCATTCATATTTATTATATGGTGAGAATGAGAGTAAAATCACGAAGGGTGATGTCGTGTATTTTAATATTGTTTGGTGAGGCTGAGAGTAAAAGTACGAAGGGTGATGTCGTACACTTCCATTTCTGCTTTAAATTGCTCAATTTAACTGGTTTATCATTGTTTATATCTGTCTTTCGTTGTTTCAACCCTTGTGATGAGATTCCCCACAGTATGACCCCTTCCCATTAATTGTTGTTTTAAATTCTTTATTTGTTGTTATTTCTATTAGCATGATTAATCTACCCAGGTTTTTATGTGGTGTCTTGTCCTTGCCTCGTCACTACTTTGCCGAGGTTAGGCTCGACACTTACTCAGTACATGGGGTCGGTTGTATTGATACTACACTCTGCACTTCTTGTGCAGATCCAGGTTCCGGTCAGAGTTGATTCTTTGAGCATAGTTGAGCATTTACACTGAGACACGAGGTAGATCTGCTGGCGTCTGCAGATTCCTGGAGTCTTCCCTTTATTATTTAGATATTGTTTTATTTTATTCGAAACAGAGATACATTTCTTTTAGCCCATTTATTTGTAGTATTCTTTAGAAATTCGTGAATTGTTACACTAGACCCTGGGTAGTTGTACCTTTAGTATTAGTTCGAGGTTCGTTCTATTTTCTAATATTATTCATGAAGTCATCTATTGGAAAATATTAGTTTTCCCTTTGTTTTAAATTGTTCTGTTATGTATAAGTAAACTTTTAAGAGAAAATAATTAAATAAGTTCTAACATTGGCTTGCCTCGCAAGTGTGGTGTTAGGCGCCATCACGATCCTGAGGGTTGGAAATTTGGGTCGTGACATTTTTTTTTAATGAATTTGGGTCTTATTGAATTTCATCTAAACCTAGACTTTAATCACCATATTTTTTCTATCATAAACTATGGTCATATGAAATTATGAGTAGTTAATCAATAAATACCAGAATAATCTATTAAAAATATCTTCTTCTTCTTTCTACATCTAATTAGAAATTATATGCCCACAAATTCATAAAATATTAAAATATATTCTTTAATATATGATTATAGTCCATTTGGAATAATTTTTCATACTTAAATTATGTTACTAAATATAAAGTTACCTTTGTCCCTTTGATATATTTACTTATTCATTAGCACACTTGCTTTCTTATAAGTATTTCTTTTAATAAATTTTCTAATGATATGTGTAGGCTTGAAAATTTTATTGAATATAAATTCAATAAAATTACTTGGACCATTTTAAATATAATAGTCCAAATAAATACTATGGGCTAATATAATTGAATTAATTATTTATGTCCAATAATTATTGACTGGGCTAGCCTAATCGAGCTACAAATGATGAGCCCACTTTATTAGGCCCAAAATATCATCTTCCTAGAGGCCCAGTACCACGTGTCAAAAGACGTGGCACGCCAAGTCAAATGAAAGAGCCAATAGGATCGTGTCGAGTGTCAAAATGACAAATCATGCCAAGTCATATTAAAAGGCCAATAAAATCGCGCCACGGGTGCAAGTGACATGTTTTGTCCAATCAAATGCGGCAATGTCACTCTTCAATTTGATTGGTCGGAAAGAGTTTGTTCTTATCACAACTCTTCCATTCCACAACTACAAATTGGGGTCTTCATAACTCAGAAAAGACACCATAAGTTATAACAAGAAGCAAAAGAGAGCTTGTGGGTCAAACGTCGCCGATTTTTCTACACGTTTCAAGCTTCAAGCAATCAAGTTCAAATTCAAGAAATCAAGTTCAAGCTCGAGAACGAAGAACAAATCAAGGTTCAAGGAGTACGAGTTCAAATCAAAGTTCGTGCTAGTTGAGTTCAAGATCACCGTTCGTGGCAACAAATATAGATTCAAGATCAAGCTCAAAGACCCTTGAATTTATTTACTATTGGAAAGAAGAATCAGAGGATTCATTGAGATTGTAACACTCAAATATTCGAAATAAATACTACGATTGTTGCAATATTTTTCGGTCTTGATTTTATTTTCTCGACGCAATTTATTGTCTACAAATTCGGGCACGCCCAGTGGACAATCTCTACCTCTCATCTCAACTTTTCAATCATCAAAGTTCAAGAACAACGAAATGGCTTCCAAGAAAATCAACTCCGGTTCAACTTCCCCCAAGGCTGCTAATTCCAGGTTCTATGCTGATGTGGAAAACATACTCGAAGTTACCTTTGGAAGCTTTGGACCAGTTACGAGGAGCAAAGCAAGCTCGTTAGGATAAAAAGCACCCCAAGTGTAGTCCGCATGTAACCATATTTTGGGATCTTCATCTTCAAAAGGAGCAAGATCTTCCACAAACGCACCCGAAGGAGGAACTGAGATTGCTGAAAAGATCAAGAAAACTCTTGTTCTGCTTGACCTCTCCGGATCCAAGCACTCTGCTGTGAAAGAATATGATGATTCTTCAAGTGATGGATCCTCCCCACTTACACCACATAGCGTGAGCCAATCAAGGATCAATCTGTGTGAAAATCTGTGCTACTCTCCATTGTCCACAACAATCATGCAAGCCATGGTAACAAACACTTAATTTGTGGAGGAGCAGTTGGAAAACTTGACTGAAGCAATCGCTGGTTTGACCAAGTGCATGCAAAATCAAGATGCTAGAATCGACAAGCTAATAGACAGGGTGGGAATCTTGATGGAAGAAGAATCCACCCATGCAACTGGCAAACTCCCAGAAGTTCAAGAAATTGATCCTCCCCAAGACAAGTTGCATCCAATAAGGCTATCCCTATCTCGTCTGAAGGGATTATCCCAATAGATCAACTAAAGGAGTTCATCGAAGGAACTATAAAAAATAAATATGAAGTCACTTCCAAGTCCTCCTTTACCTACGCAAAACTTCAAGGATCGATATGTTTAAGATGCCTGCTGGTTATCAACCTCCAAAATTTCAGATGGCAAAGGCAATCCAAAGCAGCATGTGGCAAACTTCGTTGAGACATGCAACAATGTTGGGACTTATGGAGATTACCTCGTCAAAAAGTTTGTTCGCTCATTAAAAGGAAATGCTTTTGATTGGTACACGGACCTCGAGGATGGATCTGTTGATAGCTGGGATCAATTAAATCAAGAATTCCTCAATCGCTTTTATAGCACGAGACATAATGTGAGTATGATATAACTGACAAATACTCGTCAACGGAAGAGTGAATCAGTTATGTTACACCCCATGTTTTCGTACGTGAGAGTACATCGTAAGTTAATTGATGTAAGATCAGAAATAAGATTCTATTTGATAGAATATAAGTAAGTTAATCATGTTACGTTGGAGGTTACAAATATTTAAGATCATGAATAACGAGTACCAAGAGGGTTGGAAAGCTTAGAAGCTAAACCAACTGAAGAGAATAAGTTTCGTCGAAAGTCGACGAGTTTGAAATGTTATAACATGTACTTTAGGATGAGACTATGGTTAATTGAATTATAAGGAGGTTATGATATGAGTTAATTTTGTCATATGATTGTCGTGTGCTACGTTTTGAAGTCAAGCAAGTTTTGGAACAGAAATTGGAATAGGTCTTCACAAGTTACATTCATAAATTTGTTGAAACTTAGGTCAAATGTAGATGCACTTTTCTCCCAATATACTTATAATTAAGGGATTATATACCTACCACACTGAATATCTATGAGTCTAGTTTCCAATGCATTAAACCGTTCATCAATACAACATAGTAGTAGAGCGCTATTTGCAATTTCGCGAGACTGCGCAGACATCATAAGTGACAAGTAGGTGGATCACTAGAGCTTTTTGAGAAATAGATTTCATGTCTTCTATAAGGTCATATTGGGACTTATTATATACCTAATTGAAGGTCTTGGAATTTAGTTTCCAACGCTCTTAACCGTTCGTTCATACGACATCGGAATAAAAAGATATAAGCGTCGGAAGATGGACCAATCCTAGGGTGCCAAGCTAGCACCTCTTTGACTTTTTCCAAAATAAATATATATGTGTCTTAGGTCGGCTTTCTCTTCATATTTCAGAATACAACGACTATAGAACACCCAAAAACATAACTTCAAGCTATACTCTAGGGTTTCAAAGAAGAATATCATCCCGGGCATGAAATCGAGAAGCAATAACATCAAAACGA
>ML289597.1:426-14080 GCA_005239495.1 Nicotiana undulata
CCAAGACAATTATGTATTTCTTTCAGACTTTGTATTTAGCACTCAGTTAGTTAGTTCGTGAGGTTGTGACACCCCGGTTTTGGGATATTTGCGATGTTGTTACCTTTATCATTTCATTATTCGTTTTGGGAATATTATTACTTTTCTGCTGTAAAAACTTTTGAAGTGATTTGGAAATGTTCGGTAAAGGCTGGAAGTTAAGGAAATCGAGATATTCCAGTAGAGGTTGGAAGGTTTTAGTTTTATTACTGTTATGTTGTTGTTATAAATGTCAAAGTGTTGTGTACGTTGGCTTGTCTATCGGGTTCAACGTTAGACGCAATCACGCTATGAAAGTTGGGATTTCGGGTCGTGACACCAGGAAACCTGCATAATCAGCATCAGCTTATCCTACAAGGTCAAAATTACTACCTTTAGGATACCAAAGGAACAAATCAGTGGTTCCCTTCAGATATCTCAAAATTCTTTTCACTGCAGTGAGATGGGACTCCTTTGGATTGGTGAAACCTAGCACATACTCCCACACTGAACACAATATCAGGTCTACTTGCAGTAAGATATAGTAGAGACCCAAACATCCCTCTGTACGTCTTCTGATCAACGAATGAACCAGGTTCATCCACATCCAATTTTGTAGCTGTGGCTATTGGGGTATGTATCTCCTTTGAATCTTTCATTTTGAACTTCTTGAGGAGTTCTCTCACATACTTCTGTTGATGGATCATTGTTCCATGTGGAGTTTGTTTGATTTGCAGACCTAAGAAAAAGGTTAGCTCACCCATCATACTCATTTCAAACTCACTCCCCATTAATGTAGAAAATTCCTTGTTGAGCTTCTCAGTTGTTGCCCCAAATATGATATCATCAACATATATTTGTACAATCAAAAGATCTTTTCCCTTTTCCTTTAAGAACAAAGTACTGTCTATTTTGCCTCGTTTGTACCCATGTTCCAGCAGGAATTTTGACAATCTCTCGTACCAAGCTCTAGGTGCTTGCTTGAGACCATAGAGAGCCTTGTCAAGTTTATATACATGATCAGGTGATTCTTTGCTTTTAAAACCAGGAGGCTGTTTTACAAATACATCTTCCTTCAAATAGCCATTGAGAAAGGCACTCTTGACATCCATCTGATGCAAAGTGAATTCCATGTGTGCAACAAATGCTATAAGAAGTCTGATTGCCTCCAATCTGGCCACAGGAGCAAAAGTCTCATCATAATCAATTCCCTCTTCTTGGCTGTATCCTTGAACAACCAGTCTTGCCTTTTTTCTTGTAACAATTCTATCCTCATCGAGTTTGTTCCTGAAGACCCACTTAGTGCCAACTATTGATCTGTCCACTGGCCTGGGTACCAAGTGCCATACTTGACTTCTCTCAAATTGATTCAGCTCCTCTTGCATAGCAGTTACCCAGTCAGCATCTTTCAGGGCTTCAGCAATGTTCTTTGGTTCAATCAAGGATAGAAATGCATCAAACGCATACAGATTTTCAAGGAGGATCTAGTTTTGATTCCAGATCTCAAGTCTGTTATGATGTTCTCAAGAGGGTGAGAACTCTGATATCTGTGTGGTTTGAGAACCAGTTGCTCACTTCTGGATTGTTCCATGTTGTCTTGTTTCTGTGGAACAGGACCAGGGCCAGTATTTTCATGAGGAATTCCCCCTGTCGAGTTGCGTTGGGTTGCATCACCTGTTCCATCTGCCATAGGTGCTTCAATGTAGTCATTTCTCCTCACCAGTCCAAGCTCCTCATCTTCTGGTTCCTGTCTCTCAGATCAAGTTTTAGTTTCATCAAAGATAACATGTACACTTTCTTCTACACACATAGTTCTTTTATTGTATCTTTTATAAGCTTTTCTATGTGTAGAATATCCTAAGAACACTCCCTCATCAGTTCTGGGATCAAATTTTCCTAAAGAATCTTTGTCATTATTATGCACATAACACTTGCATCCAAAAGCCCTAAGATGGGATATGTTGGGCTTTCTCCCTTTAAGTAATTCATAGGGTGTTTTCTCTACCAGAGGTCTGGTCATACATCTATTGATAATATAACATGCAGTGTTGATTGCTTCTGCCTAGAAGCTGTGAGGTAGTTTTCTTGATAGAAGCATGGTTCTTGTCATGTCTTCAAGAGTTCTGTTTTTCCTTTCAACAACCCCATTTTGTTGTGGGGTTCTAGGAGCAGAAAAATTGTGATTCACACCATGTTCATCACAGAACTCAACAAACTTAGTATTCTCAAACTCCATACCATGGTCAGATCTAATGGATGCTAGTTGATGTCTTAATTGATTCTAAATCTTCTTGACAATTGAGGTCAACATTTCAAATGCTTCATCCTTAGATGCCAAGAATAAGGTCCAAGTGAACCTTGAGAAATCATCTACTAGAACCATCACATATCTCTTCCCACCTCTACTCAGAGTTCTCATGGGACCACACAGATCTATATGAATCAGTTCCAATGTCCTGGTGGTGTCACACCTCCTTTTTCCCTACCACTGGTGGGGAAGGGGTAATAAGGGAGTTTTTCCAATTAAAGTGACATTATTCGGATTTGGGATTTATTATTAGTTTTCAGAGTCGCCACCCGGATTTTTGACGGTGCTCCGCGATACCGTTTTGTGTTGAAAATCCCAAACCGAGGAATTTTGACTCTGTTTTGATTTTTCTGCGACCAGAAATCCGAGTAAGGAATTCTGTTAACCCGGGAGAAGGTGTTAGGCATTCCCGAGTTCCGTGGTTCTAGCAGGTCGCTTAACTATTATTATTTGGCCTAAATTATCTGATTGTTTACGTGTTTTATCCTATTGTGCGCTTAGCCTTTTAAATTTTTAGCCGCTTTTAATATTTATGGATTTATCTTGTAACAAGTCACGATAGCGTGCACTTGTTTATTTTGGACACATTGTAACTGCGCCACATGAAATGCACCCGCAATTACAACATGTGATTTTTATTATTGTTTTGAGTTAGAGCCAGGGACATGAGTTGCCACACCCGGGTGTAGTTATATAGTTATGACTATGGTCATGACAGTTAAAAATGCCTATTTGAGGCGATACTCAATTATTCTCTAAGTTATGGAATTTTTACCTAAAGAGGTATTTTTTAGCTTACGGGATATGTATATAAACCAGTTCGGATACTTATGAATTTAGCTTTCGCGCTATTTACCAAGTTAGTAATCACAGAGATGCTCCGTTTGCCACATGCAGTAGATTCAAACTCCAAACAATGAGCAGATTATACTGCCAATTACGCAGTACACCTTCTTGTGCTTGAAATTACAAAATCCATGTCCCATTGACACATACAACCTCATTTGACTTCTACTAGAATTCCAATCCTAATGTACTACCTACTAGTTATACAAGAATCCATTTAGACACTCAAATACAAATTAGACCATAACTGGCCATCGGAAATATATCTAATATTCATCAAGAGAAAACAAGGAATAAGAACACAAACACCATGACATTTGAATCGCTTACCATGGGTCTGTGTCCTTCAATTTACAATTGTGACCAACTGGTGGCCACAATCGCCAAATGATTAGTCCTCTGCGATGAATAAAAATCACAATACCACACAAGCACACTTTTAATCTGATTAGCGGATAAGCATGGCTCAACTAGATAACTAAACGAAATAACATTGGACAAGTAATTCATGAGTAAAGAATTAATATCATAAATCGAAGTGGAGCACTGAAACCTACCTAAACAAACAAAGGTGAAACATGGATATACATACGTTTCAATCAAATGGCGAGTTAATAAAGAGAACACATACATTTCATAGCAATGGACATGATTCTAATCCTATCTAACACAAGCAAACTGAACACACACTAATTAAGTCATAAGTTTACATGTTTAGTTTATCACAATCAAGTAGAAGCATAGCAGAAGTAAGAAACAACATGAACAAGCTTCAGTCACTCTATTGAAAGAAACACATGTTTTACGGATATGTACCTAAAGCTGGAAACAAACTTACAAAGCAGAAAATAAATCTCTGAAGTTGAAAGTTGCAGCAGGAACACAACTTAAACCGTAACAGCAAATAGCAATCGAAAAGGCACGCAACAACTTTGATAAACTTAGAATAGTCAAGCAACCCATAACAGTATTCTAATCAAAGTTAAGAATTGAAACTAACCTATGCGGGTGTCAATTTTTTTTATCTATTTCACTATTTCAAGTACTTTCCCAAATTGAAATACAACACACATTCGCTGGACGTTAGATCCACAACAGCGAAACTCAAGCGAATCCATAAAATCACACAAGGTTTTTACCATTCAAACACTTAATACAAATGTAATACAAGGAGGATTCGAAACTTACCTAAATCGAACAAAAGATGGCACTAAAGTGATCCAAACGAAGGCCGGATGCAACAACTGCCAAATGGAAGCCCAGCAACAAGCTTTCACCAAAATAACAGCAGCAAACCATGACATTGTCTATCTCAATCGATCCATGAGAGGGATCTTGAAATCCTTTTTTTTTTTGTGTTTTTTCTTGTGCGTGTGTTTTCAGAGATATGTGAATCTCTATGTTTCCAACCGTGAGAATGAAATGCGTAAGAGTAAGATGAAAGAGTCAAGAGGTCAATAAAGGAAGGGGCAACAACTAGCTCAGGTTTGGTTTTCGTCGGTAACGGAGGTTTCACGGCTGGCTTCCGCTATCTTTCAAGTGACAGATGAAGGAGATGAAAGCAGAAAGAGGAACGTGAGGCGCTGCTCGTGTGTATGGTGAAGAGGGTGCGACAAGGACGGCTTTTCGGCTAGGGAGGTCGACGGCTAGAGGAGGCGGTTGCTTGATCCTTAAAGAGAGAGGTGTATGAAGGATGAACAATTTGTTTTGGGTTTATGAGGAAATAGTCTGATGTCCAGAAGGAGAAGAAGAGGCGTGTCTTTTTTTTGATTTTTTTCTCTCATCTGTGTATTAGAGATGAGAGGGTGAGGAAGACCACATGATCAAAAGGGAAACGACGCTCCTTCATCGAGATTAGTCTTAGAGATTCAGGCCTCTTTTTCATTAGGTCTAGGTCATGTTTAATAGATGAGAGGGAGGTTGGGCCGGGTCGGGTAGGCAGGCGGGTTTTGAGTGGATTTGAGTTAATTGGGCCATGAAAATTGGCCCAGTACGAATTTGACCCAAAATAGCCTTTTCTCCCCTTTTCGTTTCTTTATTAGGCTTTGCGCAATTAACCATTTGGACTCAAATCTTAATTTAAATCCCATTTTTTGGCTAGCCTATTTATTTATTTTACCTAATGATGGACTAATGCAACTAACTAATTAATTAACCTACGAATGCAATTTTGATTTTTTAGAAAATGCATCTAACAATGTAATTAAATCCTAACAATGCGGTTTAAAATCTAACATGCTATGAGATCCAGATTCGAACATTTTTTATGATTTTTCTGTAATCTTAAAACATTAAACATGCGTGAAATGCAACTAAATAAAGAGAAATTCCTAAAATTCATTAAAACTTATTTTTGATTCTTTTTAGGAGTAATTTCCATGCGGGGCAAAAATTGGGTGTTCACAGTTGCCCCTCTTTGCTCGAGAACATGAAGAGTTTTCGGGAAAAGATAAAGTGAGCAACTACGAGCAATTTTTGCTCGTTTGGTAATTCATTTGGAAGCATTTTGAAAATATTTTGACCGAACCTTGCTTCAGAGGTTGCCTACATATCCTTGGCTATAAAGGAGTCAGGTCGGTGTAGTTATGGAAGTTTTGGTAGCTGGGACTACCGGGAAACTTGTGATTTCACTGCTGTTGTTTCTTCTTACTACTTGCTGAGCTCCTTATTACACCAAAATAACAAAAAGAAAGACTAACTAAACCTATCAGCTGCTAGTTACATGATTCCTATCTAAGACTTGGTCTTGAGTCTTGATCTTTTGTTGACTCTAACCAGGATCTTGATGCTTGTTAGTCGCAAGTGCTGGTTTCGTCTTATCGTTTCTCGGATCAAGGCAGGATATACCAAACGGATGACTTCAATCTCGTCTTGAATAGTCCATCTCTTTCTCGTTTTTGCAGTTTGGGTTCAATCTTCTCGTTTCTCTTTTTCTTTTATTATTCTGGATCGAAACTTCTTCTGTTGGTCGTCTCGAGTCCAATGTCCTAAAAACGTGATCTGCATAAATTTCAAAAACAAACAAACGAAATTTTCTGCCCCAGTTTTCACTAGGAAATTTTTATGAGTTATTGTAATGAAATCTACACTATTTTGTTATTGAAAGCGGTGAAAAGCCGGGAGCAGTGCATCCGGGTTTATTGCAGACTAGGGAGTAGATACCCTATATCTCCAAGCAAGATCCACTGGGGGTGGCAAGAATGAAATCAACTAGGGATTGTATACCCTATGCTGGGGAAGAAATCAATTAGTGAATGTATACCCTTAATTGAAAAAGAAATCATCAATTAGGGAATGTATACCCTTAATTGGCATCGACTAGGGAGCACGTGCACCCTATGTCGGGAAAAGAAAATAAATTAGGGAATGTATACCCTTAATTGGAAAAGAAAACATCAATTAGGGAATGTATACCCTTAATTGGAAAAGCAGAGTATCAATTAGGGAATGTATACCCTTAATTGGCAAAGGAAACATCAATTAGGGAATGTATACCCTTAATTGGAAAAAGAAACATCAATTAGGGAATGTATACCCTTAATTGGCATCGACTAGGGAGCGTGTGCACCCATGTCGGGAAAAGAAAATCAATTAGGAAATGTATACCCTTAATTGGAAAGGAAAACAACAATTAGGGAATGTATACCTTTAATTGGAAAAACATATCATCAATTAGGGAATTAATTGGCAAAGGAAATATCAATTAGGGAATGTATACCCTTAATTGGAAAGGAAATATCAATTAGGGAATGTATACCCTTAATTGGGAGAGAAAGCAGCAATTAGGGAATGTATACCCTTAATTGGAAAGGAAGTCATCAATTAGGGAATGTATACCCTTAATTGGCATTGATTAGGGAGCGTGTGCACCCATGTCGGGAAAAGAAAATCAATTAGGGAATGTACACCCTTAATTGGAAAAGTAAAACATCAATTAAGGAATGTATACCCTTAATTGGCATCGACTAAGGAGCATGTGCACCCATGTCGGGAAAAGAAAATCAATTAGGGAATGTATACCCTTAATTGGAAAGAAAAACATCAATTAGGGAATGTATACCCTTAATTGGCATCGACTAAGGAGCATGTGCACCCATGTCGGGAAAAGAAAATCAATTAGGGAATGTATACCCTTAATTGGAAAGAAAAACATCAATTAGGGAATGTATACCCTTAATTGGGAAAGAAAGCAGCAATTAGAGAATGTATACCCTTAATTGGAAAGGAAAACATCAATTAGGGAACGCATACCCTTAATTGGTATCGACTAGGGAGCGTGTGCCCCCATGTAGGGAAAAGAAAATCAATTAGGGAATGTATACCCTTAATTGGAAAAGAAAATATCAATTATGGAATGTATACCCTTAATTGGAAAAAATGTAGTTAGGGTTTGGAGACCCTATACCACTTCAAGTTGAGCTATTTTAAACATTTTTTAATATTTTTTTATTATTTTTTTGAATAAATGCGGGAAAGGATTTTGGAGAAAACTTCTTTTTTGGAGTTGTTGCTGCAGAGCTGCTTCTAGCTCTTGCGCCTTTTCTTTTGGTTGCACCTGCTTTTGCACGGTTGCTTTTGAGTTGCACCTGTTTCACATTTTCAAACAAAGAACAGTTTGTTAGTTTGAAACAGTGGTTGGTTTTTCGCCCTTCATTGTTTCAAGCTGCTTGATCTCAGCCCCTTTGACGAAGATCTCGACTGTTTTCATGTTTGCTGGTTGGGGATTGGGTTTCATCTCTAATCCCGGGGACCTTGGCTTTCCAGGTTTTACCATGGCGATCGGTCACGTAGGACCCAACATTTTGTTTTGCCTTTGTAGGCCTTTCACTTGCTTTCCTTTTGGGTTTCCAGAGTGTCGGGGGGAGTTTTGGCCCCTCAAATTCTGCTACAACAGTTAGTCGCGGGACTTAACCTTTCCAACTTTATTTCGCCTTTATAGGCTTTTCATTTCTGACTTTTCTTCCAACTTTAACTTTAGGGCATTTGGAATATTTCGAGTTTTCAAACCTTGCCGAGAGGGTTAGCCACGTGGGACTCAATCTTTCACTTCATTCGCCTTTATGGGCACTTCAATTTGATTTTCTCCTTTCAAGTGTTTTTGAGTTTGAAGCATCGGCCGCTATGGCCAGTCGAGATCAACTCGATGCCCCTGACGAGTCTGGGTGCCTTTTGCATATTAGCCCGTGTCAAATGAGAGCCCTGTAAATTAGTCTTGCCATCCTTTCTTTGACTTAGTTTAGGAACAGAGTTAGACCGAAAGGGATTCAAAAGAAAAATAAATGACAGAATGGACAATGAATTTAAACAAGAGGTGTCCCTTTCGGGGAAAGGAAAGAAGGACTTATCTGGAGTGCATGCGGACTTCAATGAACATGACATGCCTTTTGGACTGGATGCCTGATCCGTGTAAACCGTCCGACTCTCAGAAATGCATCACAACTATTACCTCAAGATTGAGGAACCTTGCCCCGGAAACGTTTCCATGCCAGTGACCAATTATCCTCTTTTCGATCAGTGGTGCCCTTTGCGGGTTTTCACCGACTAACCTCTCTCATTTCTCTTCTCACCGTTGCCTCACGGTGCCCGTGTGGGTTTTCACCGATGAGACTCTCTCATTTTCATTTCTCTTCTTACCGTCGCCTCACGGTGCCCGTGTGGGTTTTCACCGATAAGACTCTCTCATTTCAATTTCTCTCATTTGCTTGTATTAGATCCAAACAACTGTATCCTCCAATTCTGGACATCTTAGCCGATTGATCGGAAGGACTTGAACATGATTTTGGGTAAAAAGAATTTGGACTGAATTACAACTTTAAAACCTTTCAGGCGACACATCACCGAACATATCATAACTTCTGCCCCTAGTTTCACTTTTGGGGAAATTTGGATTTTTATTTTGGTGTGACTGAACCCCAGGGAGAGGCTACCTATGTATCCTTTCGGAATCAAGTCGAACGTAGTTCAGGCAAACATTTTGTTTTTGTTTTTGTTTTTGTTTTGATTTTTATTTTGTTTTTCCTCTATTTTGTTTTGTTTTCTCTTTATTTTTCTTTCCTTGTTCTCTTTTTCTTTTCATTTCTTTTTCTTTTTTTTTGTTGGTCCCTTTTTTTTCTTTTTTTTCAACAACACTTTCATGTTCCAAAGAGGGTAATCGAAGGAAGGTAACCGGCTCAAAGGGTTGGCAAAAAGGGTAATAGTGTTTGGGTAGCGAGAATGAAAGCCTTCGTCATCTCCACCGGAGAACATTTAATACTATATGGAGGATCAAACATAGTACCTTTTGACTGCACCTGCGTTGACAGTTGTTTCTGGGACATTTTTTTTCGAGCCCTAAGTACAACGCACTCTTTTGGCAATACTCTTGTTGCAATGCATGGACCTTTCCAATGTGAACCAATTTTTCTTTGGCTATTCCGATTCATTATTTTATTTTCTTGACCAAACTTCATTTGCATTTCTGATCCTTGATTTATTATTCGAACCCTGAGGGCGTTTTAAGATCTTTTGACTGCACCTGGGCGTTGAGAGTTGTTTCACTTTGATGTACCCCAAGCACGAACGCACTCTTTTGGCAGTACTCTTGTAGTAATGTATGGTCCTTTCTAATCTGAACCAATTTTTCTTTGGTTATCTTGATTGTTTTATTTCGTTGATCTAACTTCATTTTCATTCTGACTCTTGATTCATTATTTCGGAGTCTGACAGCGTTTTAAGATCTGGGCATAAAGTCTGTAGGCATGTCATGTTATTGAAATCTGCATTTAAACAGAACTGGAAGTAGCATAAGAAAAATAAAGACAAAATTAAGAAAAGAGACATTTTTGGAAAATGAAATATTAATTCCATTTGATTTTTGACTTTGATTGATTGATTGAATTTTTTTTTGAAGTTTAAAGATAGAAGGGTTTACATAGGAAAATAAGACAATAAAGTAAAACATCCAGATCACACCCTGAGATAATCTGGATGTAGAAAGGATAGCAAGGCTGGCTACCGAGACTCACATCTGATGGGGGAACTTTCAGGCTTGGCAACCATTTTTTGGCTTTTCTTCTGTCTCGGCAATGGCTGCAATGGCCTTCAGTGCTGGATCAAATTCTTCACCTTCACAAACCATTCCGACTACTGGCCAAGTGTGAGCATACAAGGGGTTATTCATCGTATTTGGATCTTCTTCATCCCCAAGCACTATTGCCTGGACCTCGATGCGGTCTCCCACTGCTCTTTTTTAAAGTCCAACAATTTTCAGTGTTATGCCCCACTGCTCCAGAGTGGTATTCACATCTAGCATCAGCCCGGTGCGAGGGGGACTCGGGGTTCGGGGCCACTGGTTGTAGCATACCTGTCCTGGCCAACCTTTGGAACAAGCTAGAGTATGATTCACCAATAGGGGTGAATTGATTCTTTTGGAAAGGCTCTCTTGGGCGCGGATTGTATTGGGAAACATTTGATTGAGGATTATATGGAGCTTGGTAAGGATGGGCATTTCTGGGAAGTGGAGCTCGATTTTGGGTATAATTTTGTGGCCCCGTGTAAGATTGCACGTTCATCACCACATAGGTAGGCGGTGCTACGACATATGTTGCATCATCTTGATAGGGATAATAGTGTTGAGGGACTTTAGGAAGCGTATATGATTGGTTGAATACCCTTTGGGCCCCCTTCGAGCTCGAGACCATCATGGCTCCCTCTTCTATCTCGTTTCTGTTCAACAAACCCCCTGACCCATTCTGAACGGCTTCTGATGTAGCCTTAAAAGTATCTTGACTCCAAATTCGTCCCGTTTCTAAACCACTTTCAACCATCTCCCCAATTTTGATAGCTTCAGCAAATGGTCTACCCAAAGCAGACATCATGTTCTGGAAGTAGTCTGCCTCTTGGGCCTGTAGGAAGACCGTAACCATTTCTGCTTCGTCCATTGGAGGCTTTACCCCGGCAGCTTGCTCACGCCATTTGACAGCATATTCACGAAAGCTTTCCACGGTTTTCTTTTTCAAATTGGACAAAGAATTCCTGTCGGGAGCAATGTCCACATTATATTGGAACTGGCGGACAAAGTCTCCGGCCATATCGTCCCACACATGCCAGTGAGTAATTTCTTGACTCATATACCATTCAGCAGCGATTCCGGTGAGGCTTTCTCCGAAATAGGCCAATAGTAACTCATCTTTTCCACCAACATCCCTCAGCTGGTTACAATATCGTTTTGAGTGAGCTATCGGGTCTCCGTGCCCGTCATATTTTCCAAACTTTGGCATCTTGAAACCAACCGGCAGGTGAACATGTGGAAACATGCATAAATCAGAGTAAGAGAGACTCTTCTGACCACTCAAACCCTGAATGTTTTTTAATCTTTGCTCTATGCTTCTCATCCTCCGAGCTTTTCTTCCTGCTCGGGGTTTCTCATTGTTCTTTGCTGACCCCTGGGAGACTCATATCGCGGGTGCTGAGGGTATGATTTTGTCCTGGGCATTGTTGGATGTGCTGTAGTGGAGATTGGTGGTACAACGAACATTGTTGGCAGTTCTCTTGAATCCGGCGCCTGGGGGTGATCCACAGAAGGCATTCTGGGGCCATTAGACGCCATTAGAGGGTGCCCACATGGGATGAGTGGGTTTAGCACAAGGATGTTGGAAAGCCCATATGAACCGGGAATCAACTCAGGAAAACCATGAATTACACTTGGCGGTTCCCTACCGTTAGACCAGTCCTCCCACATTTCCAACATGCGGCGACGCAACATTCTATTTTCTTCAGCAGTTGCTGATTCCGGCTGCGAAATAGCCGATATCGGGCTATCCACAGGATTGATGATTGGCAAATAGCTTGCGGAGTCCATCTTTACCTTTGGATTTTGTAAAGGGTGGGAAATCGGACTACCAACAAAACCAACCACCAAAACCTGGCTAATTTGCACACCAAAACAACCTTGTTAGTTTTGAGACATTTAACATATAGAAAATTGCATGTTGGGATGCAATGCACCTAACAGTTAAACGCTTCTACCATGTTTTTGAACGGTTGCATGTTTCATCCCGGCCTTTAATGTCCCTTTCAAAATTTATCTCTCGCTCTTTTTTTTGAATTTTTCATATCTCGATTTCTTCTCCTTTCTCTTTTTGTTATTTTCGCTCTTCGTTTTTCTTAGTTGTTTTTGTCACTCTTTTTTCTTCTTTTTTTTTACTTTCTTTTTCTCTTTTTTTTTTTGTTGTTTTGCGCTCTTTTATTTTTTCACTCTTTCCTTTATTTTTCACTCAATTTGTTTATGGCTATGATCGAATCCGATGGGGATTGCCTACGAATCATGACGCCGCATGAATCAGATCTTGCGTAGTTCGGGAAGATTGAGAATAGAGTGAATAAGGTAACTTTTGTTTTTTATTTATTTACTTATTTACTTTTATAAAACTCATACATATTTTTTTTGAATTTTCTGAAGGAACTCTTTAAAAGGAGAAAGAAAATATTTCTAGCTCTTTTTTCTGATTTTTTTTCCGAAATGTTTGAATAAAGACTTCTAAAGAGCAAGAAAAATATACATATATTTTTTTGGATTTTTTGATTTTTTTTGTTTTTGTATTTTTGAGAAAAAGACTTCTAGAAGGTAAAAAAAATATTTTTTTTTTTACTTTGAATGGATTTGTTTCCTTCTTTAACGACTTAGCTTGAAGCACGTATAATTTATCATCTGAACAAATATGTTTAAGACAAATTTGTTAACCTTGTTCTTTTGTTATGTTGGCTCCAAGTTTACTCACTTTCATGTTTTTGTGTGGCCGTCCATTTAATACACTTCAACTAACCAATAATACCAATCTAAAGTCCCATTTTAGTAGCATAAATAAATGCCTCAATCACTTTATCATTTATTCCATAGCAACTAGCAAAAGAATAGTATACTACACCATTCTAGCTAGTAATATTAGTTATTCAAGATGTCTATTCTAATTTTGTTACTACTATTTTTCTAGTAGTGTTCACTTTTGTGACTTGTATTGAGGGTGCATCTCGTGCTTTCTTTGTGTTTGGTGATTCACTTGTTGACAATGACAACAACAATTATTTAATAAGGTGACATTTGATTTTTTGTTAATTCTCAGTCCTATTCTATTCCACACTCTGCCGCCATCGACAATTGTCCCTTGAGTCAAGGTGACATGGATTAACACATTAGATAGTTGAATCCCCCAATAACCATAAGTACTATGTAAAGTTGAATCCCCCAATAACCATAGTATCATAAGGTTAGAGATAGATATTAGTACTAGGCACTAACTATACTAACAAAAGCCCCTTATACAAACTACAGTTTACAAATAGGTTGTTTATCGCTTTGTTTAACCAAAACGAACGTGATGCTCATCTTGAGAAAAGTTCATTAAAAGATTAGGAAAAGGAACAAATGAACTAACTGAAAACAATTGAACCAACTAAAAATACAACGGTAAATGAATTTATTTTTTTTGTCGGGGGGGGGGGGGG
>ML289597.1:14222-52721 GCA_005239495.1 Nicotiana undulata
AGTTCTAATGGCCTATGGACTCAATCTCAATTAAAGTGACAACACTAATCACATAATCACTTGTGTCCTTTGTTCCATCAAATGTGCATGAAATTGCTGAGTAATCTTTCTCGTTCCTATGATGCTGCAACTACAATAAAATCAATCAAACCTCTTCCTTTGAACCTGAAAAAGAATATTGCTCTCCCCCAAATTTGAGCATTCAACACAACAGCGGCAAACAGAGAAGCCAAATATGGAATCATTCAGATGCAAAATAATAGACTAAGCTAAAACATATCAATCAAATAGACACATCCAAAATCATATGCATAAAGACTGTAAATCAGTAGAAAAAGTTTACAGGCCTTTATTTTTAGAAGCAAAGTTTTTGAGACGCATTTGAGTGTGAACAGTCAAATTCTATTCAGCTTGTACTATATATATGGAACACACACACCTGATTCAAAGGAAGTTTCAAGTAAAACTTAAACTTTCAGAGATCTAGATTAGATAAAACTTTCAAGAGGCAATTACATTCAATATTCTAGAAAACAAAACCCGAAAAGAAGGAATCAAATCAATTAGCTCTATAGATATGTGAGTTAACCTGGAATTATATTCATCACTTGCACTTATGACTTGTGCTGAACTTTCCTCTATATCGACCTAAAGTTCTCGTCTAAATGTTAAGATATTTTAAATCAAAGATACACTCAGATAATTATAACGAAACAATAATTCAACAAAACTGCAAATTGGCAAACATTACTGTTCAAGAGAGATTAAGAAATCACAACTTACATGAATCCTAAGACTCGCTGCATATGAGAAATAAGGAGTTGAAGTTATAAATAGGTGAAACTCCACAACGCAATCTACGACATTTATATGTTCCCCATGCAATCCAATGAACCATGAGATCATCATTAGCATATAATGCCTCTGGGGACATGTACTCAATTTTATCAGTAGTTTTCGTCAAACTCTAACGAAAGAAGGATGGCCTTACAATTAGTAAACCTATGTCTAACCCACTATCCCATTGTTGGTTGCAGTCAATCATTTGTACTGTGAAATATAAGGTGAAAAGAGTAGACATGTTCTTCATCCATAGTAATGAGATGCGAAAGCTTGATTAGAGAACTGTGAAACCTTGATCATCAATCATTTAGGGTGTGTGCTTGCTTTGGCATGTCTAAATTCTAATATTAATATATTTCTGATCAAATTAGGGGAATGATTTTGTTTGTTTTTCCTTCCCTATTCTAAGCTTTATGAAGCTTTCTGTCTTTGAAAATTTTAGCAGAGTTTTAATGCTTGATTGAAATATTCTTTTAGGTTAGTGAGAAAAGGTTACTTTCTTTCCTCCTTAGTGAGTCCTTTGTTTCGACCCACAATTTGCAAGACTTTGTGCTTGAGTTATCTTCTGGTGTTTCTAATACCAGTTTCTAGTCCATTTCCTTAATGGTACAGGTTTCTAATGCCAGTTTTTTGTTTTGACCCATTGCTATCATTGCCCAACTTGATAATATTTATTTATGTTTCAATAGTTTCCCTTTCTTTATTTAGATATGGATTAAGTCAAGTTTGGCTACCAGGTGATAATTTTTGAAAGAACTGTAATCACAACTAAAATCTAACTCCTGATCCATAAAGCAAATGTGGGGATCCTAGTTGTTAACTTGTTATCTCCTCACTACCAACCCCTTAGGTTGTTGGTTTAGGATTGGGAATGAAAAAGAGGACATAATTTAGTCTAGTTGTTTAGTTTGATTTTTGAGTCCGTAAAATTGAATATTGAAGTATTAATGTCCCCCCTATTCATGGGATAATATTTTCCAATCAGGGTAGTGGGATGATTTCCTATTAGAAAAGTATCGTTTTTATAACTTTGCTTTGTCTCTCTTTCCCTTTACACCAATTTTTCTTTAAATTTATGTTTCTTTACTGTTTTCTTTCTTTAGTAATTTTTCTCTACTACTAATCTTCTGTATAATATACCTGTTAAAAGTATTTAAATATTATTGTGACTCTGCTTACTATGGAGTGTTTTACACAATGGTAAGGATATACTGTCGCTTATTTAATCCCAGCTTTATTCTTGCCTAAGCAAAACCAGTGACATTTGTTATAATCCTATTCATAATTCCCTCACAAGTCTAGTGATATTAGAATCCCAGATTATCATATCTGCAAACAAATATGTCCCTGTGCAATGCTGTATTTGTAGTTCACTTGAAAAACTCCAGTTGTATTATAGTCCTATTCACTTGATGTACATTTTAGATGTAGCTAGTTGTGGTGCGCTTAGGAGTTGGGTAGTCTCCACGCTGACTGGTGAGAGACTTATTATACATGTGAATTGGTAATATGTATTTTGTCTTGTGGCATAGGATCGATTTGACCCAATTACTGATGCAAGTACCAGCCGTCTAGATTTGATCCCACACTTGGTCTATGGGTAATTAATAATGTTTATTTAACATCTGCTTTTCTCTTCAGAATCTCCACCTGCAGCTGTTTTATTGGCCAAAACAGAAAGATCCCCCTCTTCCTGAGAAACAGAAAATCCAGATCACAACTGCATTAATATATGTCCAATTTGTCAGAATCTGAGATTAAACGTGGTTTTATCTAATATGAATATCAGGTTTTAAATGTTGTCGTCAAAACTTAAGATCATCTACCACAAACAACTACTACATCAACAAATGACTAGACATAATAACAAGTCAACAACTTAATCTTTTTTTTTTTCATATTCATCCAGATGTCAAGACAAATAGAGAATTCATTGCCTCACACATTTGACTTGATTACATGAAACATAACCACTGTTAGTATTATAGAAGCCGGAAAACACTTAGATTACTCATCAAGAATAGAAGGTTTAAGCCTCATGTGCTTGTAAAGTGTCCCAACTATAATGCATTCCTTGCTCGTTGGATCCTTAAAAATCCAAATATGGCTATATGCTGCAAAAAGGAAACGACGTTAGAGAGAAAAAAACTTATCACCACGATCTCTTCCATAGGGATTTGATCATAATGATCTGTTGTGTGATCTTCCTGAGAATCATTTGGTGTCTCTGTTGCTTTGTCCTTGCCTGGCTACCTGTATGTTCTTTTTTAAAAGTCACATTGCACACTGAGCTGATCACCCAATCTTCCTTTATGTAAATCTACAACAGTTGTGCACATAGGTGAATCTACCTATTTTGATGGTTGACGTGTGTGTGCCCCAATGATTTTTGAGCAACTAGCTAGCCAAAGTTTTCTCAACTGTTTGAGAATGTTGGATGATTTCCAAGAAAATCCATACTTGTTTGCAAAATCCACTTCTATAGCTTCCTTTGGTTGATCTTCAATGTAGCCTGAATTGGAAATCTTAAAAGGGCAAAGGGAAATATTGGATTGGCTCCAGAGGAAAACAAAATGTACCATATTCTAGAGCAAGAACTTTCCGCTCAAATGACACATAGCCCCCGGGCATTGATGAGGCAAACCTCTTAAAACAGTGAACAATGCACTTTAGTTTATTTTCTCATCATAATGATCATATAAATACCTGAAAAACATGTTTGTCACCAGGTGAACTACCTTTCTGCATTCAGAGAATCTGACTCATAAAATAGCATGTTGCAACCAACCATAAAAGAGCATAAACAATGGCTTCAGACTTCAGTAGCTCATTTCCATATATAGTCTCAGAACTGGAAAACTGTACACTGCATTTTACAACCTTGAATTACTCCAGATAAACCACAGTTAGGATTATATCCTAGAGCCTTTTTCTTTGTGAAACAGCTCGACCGCCATTCCCTATCTCAGAATGCTATACCAAACTCCTCATTAAGTGATAGCTATGGGTACAAAGTTTCAGTATTCTGTAAGGGTCTCAACTTCAACAAGCTTCATTCATTTACAACAATTTTATTCTCTTAAACACCTAAAGAAAACTTCTCAAAATGACTAGCAACGATTGGATTCATCATTCTTCATAAAACGTTCTTCTTAAGAGTTTCTAAGCTCTATTTCCAATTCAATTGCCAACTAATGCCACTAATACATTCAAAATGTATCCTCCATTTTAACAAGATGGTTTACCAAATCAAACTCTTTTAGAGTACAGAATAGACTGTTTCTTTAAGTGCTTTCATAACTTCTAGCCTTGCATCCCCAATCCATTTGGGTGAGCAAGGCTGCATTTTTCTCTTGGACCTTGTGGATTATGGATGTGTTGTAGCTTGCCACAGACCGCCCACCTCAAACTTTTTCACAATTCAAAACAAAAGACACGTTAGAATGGACTCAGTCGGTCCTTATCATTTTTTTTGGTTGAATTTTGGGTTCTAAACCTTTTATTTTTTATCTTTTACTTGTTTGGAATTTTCTAAGAAAATACTCCTAAAGAAGGAATTAAAAGAGAATATTTTTGAAGTTCTTTTTTTTTAATATTGGGGGCCAGAACCGATGTGGTTTGCCTACGTATCCCACATCCGGTGAGAATCAGACCAATAGACGGAGTTTCATATTTCGAAGAACTACCTCGCACTCTTGGTTCTTTTTTTTTTCTTTTTTCTTTTCTCTTTTTTTATTATTTTCTTTCCTATTCTAGAAGCCGGTCAACATGCATGCCGAAATAAACTAATGCACATATAGCAGGTAAGATGCATCAGGATGGTCCTTTATTTCGGTTTCGTCTGTCCTAGACGGATCCAACCCTTGTGTTGAGTCCCCTAAGTCAAATGCACGTGATGCAAACAACGCACTTACTAGGGATCTGGCATGAGGTTATGTCATTCTAAGTTTGAATCGGGGCAGCGTATCGGGAATACAGAAGCTTCACCGGCTTTGCAACTTGTCCGTACCTCGTTCTAAAATTTTGAGGACTCTAACAGAAAAGAAGTTACACGAAGTGCACACTTCCCAGATGATTTAGAAGACTTAGAAAGAAGAAGGGTTTCGGCACAGTTTATATGCAGTTCAGACAATATCAAAGCGGTAAGAAGCGGCGATTAGCACATTAGGTTTAAACATGTAAAATCAAATAATGGAAGCCAAATATAATAGCTATATAAGCTCGAATTCTTGAACCCTGAACCAGAGATTCTGGATTTCAGTCCCCAGCAAAGTCGCCAGAGCTGTCACACCTCCTTTTTCCCTACACCTGGTGGGGAAGGGGTAATAAGGGAGTTTTTCCAATTAAAGTGACATTATTCGGATTTGGGATTTATTATTAGTTTTCAGAGTCGCCACCCGGATTTTTGACAATGCTTCGGGATACCGTTTTGTGTTGAAAATCCCAAACCTAGGAATTTTGACTCTGTTTTGATTTTTCTGCGACCAGAAATCCGAGTAAGGAATTTTGTTAACCCGGGAGAAGGTGTTAGGCATTCCCGAGTTCCGTGGTTCTAGCACAGTCGCTTAACTATTATTATTTGGCCTAAATTATCTGATTGTTTACGTGTTTTATCCTATTGTGCGCTTAGCCTTTTAAATTTTTAGCCGCTTTAAATATTTATGGATTTATCTTGTAACAAGTCACGATAGCGTGCACTTGTTTATTTTTGGACACATTGTAACTGCGCCACATGAAATGCACCCACACATACAACATGTGATTTTTATTATTGTTTTGAGTTAGATCCGGGGACATGAGTTGCCACACCCGGGTGTAGATTATATAGTTATGACTATGGTCATGATGGTTAAAAATGCCTATTGAGGCGATACTCAATTATTCTCTAAGTTTTGAAATTTTTACCTAAAGAGGTATTTTTTAGCTTACGGGATATGCATATAAACCAGTTCAGATATTTATGAATTTAGATTTCACGCCATTTACCAAGTTAGTAATCACAGAGATGCTTCGTTTGCCACAAGCACTAGATTCAAACTCCAAACAATGAGCAGATTATACTGCCAATTACGTAGTACACCTTCTTGTGCTTGAAATTACAAAATCCATGTCTCATTGACACATACAACCTCAATTGACTTCTACTAGAATTCCAATCCTAATGTACTACCTACTAGTTATACAAGAATCCATTTAGACACTCAAATACAAATTAGACCATAACTGGTAATCGAAAATATATCGAATATTCATCCAGAGAAAACAGGGAATAAGAAAACAAACACCATGACATTTGAATCGCTTACCATGGGTCTGTGTCCTTCAATTTACAACTGTGACCAACTGGTGGCCACAATCTCCAAATGATTAGTCCTCTGCGATAAATAAACCTCACAATACCACACAAGCACACTTTTAATCTGATTAGCGGATAGCATGGCTCAACTAGGTAACTAAACGAAATAACATTGGACAAGAAATTCATGAGTAAAGACTTAATATCATAAATCGAAGTGGAGCACTGAAACCTACCTAAACAAGCAGAGGTGAAACATGGATATACATACGGTTCAATCAAATGGCGAGTTAATAAAGAGAACACATACATTTCATAGCAATGGACATGATTCTAAGCCTATCTAACACAAGCAAACTGAACACACACTAATTAAGTCATAAGTTTACATGTTTAGTTTATCACAATCAATTAGAAGCATAGCAGAAGTAAGAAACAACATGAACAAGCTTCAGTCAATCTATTGAAAGAAACGCATGTTTTACGGATATGTACCTAAAGCTGGAAACAAACTTACAAAGCAGAAAATAAATCTCTGAAGTTTAAAGTTGCAGCAGGAACACAACTTAAACCGTAACAGCGAATAGCAATCGAAAAGGCACGCAGCAACTTTGATAAACTTAGAATAGTCAAGCAACCCATAACAGTATTCTAATCAAAGTTATGAATTTAAACTAACCTATGCGGGTGTCATTTTTTTTTTATCTATTTCACTATTTAAAAAACTTTCCCAAATCGAAATACAACACACATTCGCTGGACGTTAGATCCACAACAACGAAACTCAAGCGAATCTATAAAATCATTCAAGGTTTTTACCATTCAAACACTTAATACAAATGTAATACAAAGAGGATTCGAAACTTACCCAAATCGAACAAAAGATGGCACTAAAGTGAGCCAAATGAAGGCCGGATGCAACAACTGCCAAATGGAAGCCCAGCAATAAGCTTTCACCAAAATAACAGCAGCAAACCATGACAGTGTCTATCTCAATCGATCCATGAATGTTCCAGAAAATTGATGCAAACAGTAGAAATTTGAGAGGGATCTTGAAATCCTTTTTTTGGTGTTTTTTTTTGTGCGTGTGTTTTCAGAGATATGTGAATCTCTGTGTTTCCAACCGTGAGAATGAAATGCGTAAGATTAAGATGAAAGAGTAAAGAGGTCAAGAAAGGAAGGGGCAACAACTAGCTCAGGTTTGGTTTTCGCCGGTAACAGAGGTTTCACGGCTGGCTTCCGCTAGCTTTCAAGTGACAGATGAAGGAGATGAAAGCAGAAAGTGGAAGGAGAGGCGCTGCTCGTGTGTATGGTGAAGAGGGTGTGACAAGGACGGATTTCGGGCGAGGGAGGTCAACGGCTAGGGGAGGCGGCTGCTTGATCCTTAAAGAGAGAAGTGTATGAAGGATGAACAATTTGTTTTTGGTTTTTTGAGGAAATAGCCTGATGTCCAGGAGGAGAAGAAGAGGCGTGTCTTTTTTTTTTTTGTCTCTCATCTGTGTATTAGAGATGAGAGGGTGAGGAAGACCACAGGATCCAAAGGGAAACGGCGCTCCTTCATCGAGATCAGTCTTAGAGATTCAGGCCCCTTTTTCATTAGGTCTAGGTCTTGTTTAATAGATGAGAGGGAGGTTGGGCCGGGTCGGGTAGGCAGGCGGGTTTTGAGTGGATTTGAGTTAATTGGGCCATGAAAATTGGCCCGGTACGAATTTGACCCAAAAATAGCCTTTTCTCCCCTTTCCTTTCTTTATTAGGCTTTGCGCAATTAACCATTTGGACTCAAATCTTAATTTAAATCCCATTTTTTGGCTAGCCTATTTATTTATTTAATCTAATGATGGACTAATGCGACAAACTAATTAATTAACCTACGAATGCAATTTTGATTTTTTAGAAGATGCATCTAACAATGTAATTAAATCCTAACAATGCGGTTTAAAATCTAACATGCTATGAGATCAAGATTCGAATATATTTTATGATTTTTCTGTAATCTTAAAACATTAAACATGCGTGAAATGCAACTAAATAAATAGAAATTCCTAAAATTTATTCAAAATTATTTTTAATTATTTTTAGGATTAATTTCCAATCAACTCATCTAGTCTAAGGGTTGCCACATTTTTGGATTCCTGGATGGCAGTTATCTTGCTTTCCCAGGAGATAGGCAAAACCCTTGTCAAAATCTTCTCAACCTTGTCTTCTTCAAGGATGACTCTTCCAAGATACTTGAGTTCATTAGTCAAGGTTGTGAACCTTGTTTACATCTCCTGAATTGTTTCTCCTTCCTTCATAGTGAAGTTTTCATACTGAGAGTATAGCAATGTACCTCTAGACCTCTTCACTTGAGCTGTTCCTTCATGAGCCACTTGTAGAGTATCCCATATTTCCTTGGCAGTGGTGCAGCTTTGGATTCTTTTGTATTCATCTGGGCCTAGTCCACACACTAGCCACTTCTTGGCATTGGTATTCTTCTCCAATTTCTTCATATTCTCAGCTGTGCAGTCAGCCCTAGTCTTAGGCACATCTACTCCTTCAGCAGTTTTCTTCATTGTTGCAAGTGGTCCATCAGTGACTATGTCCTAGAGTTCATAGTCCTCTCCAATAAGGTGATCCTTCATTCTATTCTTCCACCAAGAATAGTACTGACCGTTGAAGAGTGGTGGCCTTGCAGTTGATTGACCTTCCCAGTTCCCAGGTGGTGCACTCATCTTGATCTTTTCCTAGGTGTTAGCCTCTTCAAGGATAACCCGCTCTGATACCAATTGATGTTTTAGACTTCAATACTACACAATATTACAAGTTAATTGTGCAGTACCCAATTTTCAAGTGTTGTCTATTAAGAAGAACCTGGTTCTTCTTAGTATACTACTAACTACTGTTTGCGGAATAATTAAGCAGTAATAGTAAAGACACATGGATTTTTACGTGGAAAACACCTGGCTCAAAAGGTGAAAAAACCACGACCTACTACTCAGTAGGATTTGCTCAAACTCTTCACTAAAACTCTGAGCCAAAACGGACTTACAAAATAAACTCTTTTGTAATCAAAGGACTAACTCTAATACTATTTGTATCAATTAGCCTCTAGCTAATTTCTACAGATTTCAATCTAACTCTAACTTGATCAATTTTTACCTATTACAACTGCTTCTATGAAAGCTGATAAGATACAATATTAAAACTCCTACTACAATCAACTAGACTCAATATACAAACAATGGAACTGTTTCTTCTAGTTGAACTATAGCCTTTGTATCACACAATAATTCTGCTTGCAAAATATCTCTGGAATTTTTGCTTCAGAACTTGATTCACTTTAGTACTTGTGCGTCACCTCTTTCAGCAGTAATACATTAATTATGTATAGAGTCCGTTTGTTGAGTCCATGATTCAATTCTGATCCAACTCGTCCTTGGTAAACGAGTTTGATTGTAACTCAACTTCCTTCCTCTATTTCTGTCCTAGCTGAAATCAACTTTGTCATCTCTATCAGTTTGCAACCTTTTCATATTAGGAGACATTCTCTTAGTTCTTTTATACTCAGCAATCATTGATATCTCCTAGACTTGTACGATTCTTGTTCCAACTGCTTCATTCATATGTGTATGCTATAATGGACCTGGTTTAACTTGTCACCTTTTGTCAATCTTCAAAACCCATTCAGTGACATGGGCCAACAGTTTGTGTCTCGGTTCCAAATGGAACGAATGGATCTACCACCGGTCGCCGATGATTGGGTCATTTAAGCCTTCAATCAAGGACTATATATACGAAGCTCAACGGTTTCACAACAGTTGAAGCAGAACTTGATTGAATACCCGGCTGTTACCTGGGCCAATGTGAATAATCGGTATCAATCAAAGATTAGATTTGAAGAAGACCAGTTGGGAACTCTTTCCGGGTCCATTTATCCTATCAGGCATGTCGACAGAGTCAAAAGGGACATCAACCGAGAACCAGGGTTGAACATGGATCGATACCAGCCTTATAATGGAGATCGTAGGGGCAAAGGACCTGGGCGCAACCCTGTACGAGGTGAGAAGAGAAATGATCAAGGCTAGAGCTCCCGAGGGATCATGAAAAGAATGGTTTCGACAGACATGCCGGATCTAAATAAGCACCACGACTGTCAGAATATAACCTCAATGTTGACGCATCCTCCATTGTATCGACTATCGGACGCATCAAGGATACTAAATGACCTCGACCTCTGCCGACCGATCCAGTCCAGGGAAATCCCAACCGAATGTGCAAGTATCATGGCACCCATGGCCACATAATGGAATATTGTAGATAGTTAAGGGAGGAAGTAGCATGGTTATTCAAGGAAGGTCACCTTCAGAAGTTTCTAAGTGATCGAGCCAAGATTCACTTCAAGAACAAGGATTCGAACAGACAGAACGAGCAAGAAGAACCGCAACACGTCATTCACATGATTGTCGAAGGAGTCGATGTTCCCCAAGGGCCAGTGTTAAAATGCACCAAGGTGTCGATCATAAGGGAGAAGCGAACTCGGGATTACATACCAGTAGGAACCTTGTCCTTCAACAACAGGGACGCAGAAGAGATCATGCAACCCCATAACGACACACTGGTAAAATATGTACTAATGAATAAGACTCAAGTTAAACGTGTTTTAATTGATCCAGGTGGTTTGGCCAACATCATTCGATCGAGGGTCGTAGAACAACTCGGCCTACATGATCAGGTTGTGCCCGCGTCCCGATTACTAAACGGATTCAACATGGCATGTGAAACCACTAAGGGGGAGATAACTTTGCTAGTGAACGTGGATGGGACCATCCAGAAGATGAAGTTCCATGTGATCGAGGGCGACATAAGGTATAACGCCCTATTCGGGAGGCCTTGGATCCACAAAATGAGGGCAGTGCCCTCGACCCTTCACCAAGTTCTAAAATTCCCGACACCAGAGGGAGTCAAAACAGTCTATGAAGAGCAACCCGCTTCCAAGTAAATGTTTGTCGTCGACGAAGTAATTTCGATATCAGCACTCTCATCGACGAAGGGGTCAAATTCGAAGGAAAAATAGGAGGCCAAATAGCAATCACAGACGCCAATCTCGACCATGAGAAGTAGGGGACTAACGAAGATCATGATTATGGGGTCCCTCAATCCTTCATAGTCCCCGATGACTCTGACGCACCAACTCAATGGTCGAAGAGCTGGAGCAAGTCATACTGATCGAACATCTGCCCGAACGAAAGGTATATCTGGGCACATGGTTAACTCCCAAGCTTAGGAAAAAACTTATTCACTTTCTTATAGCTAACATGGATTATTTTGATTGGTCCCATATCGACATGATAGGGATCCCACCGGAAATCACGACCCATAAACTACGCTTGGACCCGAATTTCCATCCGGTGAAGAAAAAAAAAAGACCCCAATCCGAGGTCAAACATGTTTTCATCAAAGACGAGGTAACCAAACTTCTTAAAATAGGGTCCATTCGGGAAGTAAAATACTCCGAATGGTTAGGAAATGTAGTATTAGTCCCTAAGAAAGGAAACAAACTTGGAATGTGTGTAGATTACAAAGATCTAATAAAGCATTGTATACGACCAAAATCGAGGAGTTCGATTTTGAGGCCGTTGTGGCATTCCGCGCTCAGCCTCGAGGAGCTCGAGCAAAGTTTGGAGTCTGACCCCGAGGTGAATCCCTCGAGGGAACGTATTGAAGGTTCACTGTTCTTGACCTCGAAGCAGTGCAAATCGATGACCATCATGAAAAGGCGGGAAATTCCCAAAGGCACGTGATCAGGGCTGACCAAGTCTGCAAGAATAATACAAGTTCGTACTAAGTCATTAATAGTTGTACCAGTAGCATTACCTTGTCATAATTATACATGTACTATGTTGGGATTTCCCCCTCTTACATAAAGGGGACCCTTGTCATTTTGTAACCTATGATGAATATTCAATACAACAAGAACATTCTCTGTTTTCTTACTTGAACGTTCTCAAACAATCGTTCCATTGACTTATTGCTTTCATTTATTGTGTTCATTAATTGTTCTTCATTTATTGCTCATTATTTTCCATTAAAGGCTATCTCTAGGCCCCCAATATTGTTGTTTCTGCATCGACTTCTTGTTATTGAGCATCACACTTCGACCTCGAGGCCCCGTTCCAGTGAGCTCGTGGCCTGGCCTAGTAACAGCTTGGTTTGCATACCACTATTTTCCTTTACTCTTATCTTATTTTCCTTATATACACTTAGCACCTATTTCCTAACAACTAGTATTAAGATAAATCACGTATTTTTAGAACCACGAAATCAAATATAATTGTCATTACCTTTTTCAAGGTAAACTGTTTGGCGCCCCCCGTGGGGCTAAAACTGATAGTGATTGTTTTAGTGTTGGTTTACTGAAAACACAAGTTATTCTTAACATTTTTTCTTGTCCAAGAATCTTTGATTTCAGATCAAAAAATGTCTAACTCAGTGAATACACACGAAAACAACGGTCTGAGGGTCATGGAGAGAACGATGTAGCTGTTTCAGGCGCCAGTGTACCACTGCAAAACCCCAGGATGGCACCAGCACCAATCCTCGTGGATGTGGTCTCACGCAACGCCCAACATGTCGATATAATATCTCATACCAACAGAAGTGTACGCCAGGAAAACCAACATGAAGCATAGAAAACTCCATCTCGGGAGGAAAGAGAAGTTAGCCTTCACGTCATTTTTGAGATGTTACAAGCACAGCAAGTGGCTATTGCTCAGATACAAAGTCAATAAAAAAACCCAAGCATAGAAGCACCGAAACATCTTCTCAAGTAGAGCAGGCACCAGAGATGTCGAGTAACAACGGGTCAGCAGCAGACCCCGCCATATAGAAAATGCTTGAGGACCTTACTAAAAGAATTGAATCAGGAGAAAAAAAGATAGAAGCTAATGACAAAAAGGTGGAGACCTACAACTCGAGGGTACGCCAGATCCCGGGCGCACCCCCGATTCTGAAGGGTGTAAATTCAAATAAGTTTATGCAGAAGCCATTTCCATCGAGCACAGCTCCAAAGCCCATCCCAAAGAAATTCAGAAGTATAACGGTACCACGAACCCTAACGAGCACATCACTGCTTACACTTGTGTCGTAAAAGGAAATGACCTAAAAGATGACGAGATTGAATCTGTCTGGTTGAAAAGGTTTGGAGAAACACTATCGAAAGGGGCCATGATGTGGTATCACAACCTACCCCCGAACTCAATGGATTCGTTTTCCATGCTGGCAGACCCTTTTGTAAAGGCACATGTCGGCGCCATCAAGGTCGCTACGAGGAAGTCCGATGTATTCAAAATTAAACAAAGAGAGAACGAGATGCTAAGGGAGTTAGTGTCTCGCTTTCAAATGGAACGAATGGAATTACCACCAGTCTCCGATGACTAGGAAATGCATGCCTTCACTCAAGGCTTGAACGAACGAAGCTCGATAGCTTCGAAGCAGCTAAAGCAGAACTTGGTTGAGTACCTCGCCATGACTTGGGCGGATGTTCACAATAGATATCAATCGAAGATCAGGGTTTAAGACGACCAATTAGGAGTTCCCTTGGGCTCGGTGTATCCAGCAGGCTCTTAGAAAAGGAATCAAGGTTTCTAGAAAAAGAATCGAGGCCAAGCAAGGAAAGGTATCAACCATACATCGAAGATCCAAGAAATGCCCCGAGGCGCAGTATACCTCAAAATGATTGAAGGACGGATCGAGGCCATGGCTCTCGGGGACTCATGAACAAAGCCGGATTCGATAGGCACACTAGGCTAGTAGAGGCACCCCGGTTATCTGAGTACAAATTCAACATCGATGTCTCGGACATCGTATCGTCCATAGGTAAAATCAAAGATACCAGGTGGCCAAAACACATCTTATCAGATCCTTCACAAAAGAACCCCAACTTGGTGTTCAAGTACCATGGCACTCAAGGTCATAGGACCGAGGATTGTAGACAGTTCTGAGAAGAGATAGCCCGACTTATCAGCGAAGGGCACCTTCGAGAATTCCTCAGCGATCGAGCTAAGAACCAGTTTCGGGAAAGAGAGGCGAACAGAAAAAACGAACCGGAGGAACCACAACATGTTATCCACAAGATCATTGGAGGGGTTGACGCCCCGGAAGGACCCATTTTCAAGCGGATAAAAGTATCCATTACCAGGGAAAAGCGAACTCGGAGCTATATACCAGAAGATGCCCTTTCATTCAGCTAAGAAGACATCGAGACCTTGTCTCAGCCTCATAATGACGCACTGGTAATATCTTTTCTTTTCAATAAATTTCAAGTTAAATGCGTGCTCGTGGATCCAGGTAGCTCGTCCAACATAATTAGGTCGAGGGTGGTGGAGCAACTCGAACTGCTCGACCAGATCGTGCCCGCCTCTCGAGTCCTCAATTTATTTAATATGGCAAGCGAGAACACCAAAGGGGAAATCATCCTCCAATTCAACGTGGCCGGTACGATTCAAAACACCAAGTTTCATGTCATCGAATGTGATATGAGATACAACGCCTTACTCGGAAGGCCATGGATACACATCATAAGAGCATTGTCGTCAACCCTTCATCAAATGATGAAGTTTCCAACAAAAGACGGAGTGGAAATAGTGTACAGGAAGAATCATGCAGCGAGAGAGATGTTCGTGGTGCATGACATTGTACCGGCATCGACGCCTTTTACGTCGAAGGAGCCAAAGGAAAAACAAACAGCCGAGTAACAATCACACCTACATTTTTTGGATGCACTCGAATTAGTGAATAAAGGACCTTGTCGCGTCCTCGGAGCAAACAATTGAAACATATCGAGGCTCGAACGCTATCATTGCCAAGGTACAACCCTTTCCCTTTTCATTTATGTTTTATAAACACATTGCAGGCGCTCGGTTGAGAGGAATCGAAATACCCTCCAGCTCAAAGACCTTAAGTTTTAAAGCATGCATTGCGCTCTTTTTCCCTTAGATCGGGTTTGATCCCAAACGGGTTTTACCGATAAAGTTTTTAACGAGGCAACATATACATGCTACCTAAGATAACTCATCAAGTATTCAAGGTTGATCTTCGATATACCTCAAATATTAGGGGCATGCCCCCGGGAGGTCACCTCCTCAAAAGGAACCAAATATGCCAAAGAGGGTCTCGACGGGAGAATGTTGTATCAGGCCAAACGGTCGAATGAACTATGTCCGCGTAGAATAATCGAACTCTCGATGGTGAAAACATGTACGCTTGTATAAAGTAATCAAGGGGGTATTTTTATCATCAAAACGATGTATGCCTCAAAGAAGTTTACTATTTTCACAAGAAACGGCTCCAGGGCCAAAAATTCCCGAACACTCGGGGACTGTCATCAACAGTCAGCTCATCGAGCCATACTTAAACTCATAACCTTCAAAAGGCATAACCCCGACAGTAAGGCCACGGCAATATATTCGAACTTGTAAGACCCATAAAAAGGCATACCCTCGATATAAACGCCGAGGCTACCTCGCCCGGGGACTAAAAGGCTACATCCTAAAATAAAGACTACGGTTATATTAAAAGGCTCCGTCCAAATTAACGCGGCTCGGAGACGTTCTACTGCCGCCATAAAACTACAAGCCTTCAAATACTTCAAAAATACTTCGAAAAGAACCGGTTAACCAGGCTACCCTCGGCATAAGCAAAAGAGCTTTGATCATATCAGCTCCAAACGCTTCGAAACAATCAACCTTCACAAAAAAGGTTTTGAAAATTCAGCCTTCAAGCAAACCTCCCGAGGTGCTCATTCATTGGCACATATCGACTCATAATCGAGGTTCTTGTCGAGCCGTCGAAGAGTCGGACAAACACAAAAACTTCAAAAAGTCTTTAACGAGGGAAAACTATAGCCATATTAGAAGTCGCATCGACCTGAACTAAAAAGAGCCTAAGGGTCAATGCGTAATCGCCTAAGGGCCAGCCTAAAGAGGCTCAGGGCCAACCTAAAAAGAGCCTAAGGGCCAATGCGTAAGAGCCTAAGGGCCAACCTAAAGAGGCTCAGGGCAGACCTAAATGGAGCCTAAGGGAAATTGCGTAAGAGCCTAAGGGCTAGCCTAAAGAGCCTCAAGGCCGATCTAAAAACCTAAGGGTCGACGAGCTCGAGTCAAAACAAGACTCGAGGACTGAGCCTAAAAGGATTAACTATCAACTATCACCAATTGCTCATGAAGCACAAAACCCCAAGGGTTATTGTCGAGCATCAAAATCCGAAACAAAAATAAAGACACAAGCAAGTGGAAATTTATATAAAGTGAAAACCAAAAGGTTTCTTTTTATATATGTAATGATACGACTGTCACACCCCAAAACAGAGGGGTGAGACCGGCGCTCAACCGAGTAAACCCGACTGAGCAAGCCTGTTAGGTTTCATTCTACCCAAACTAATTTATGAATATATATATAGGAGAAAATTTTTACTAATCACACTTTATAAGTATTTCATTAACTTCCATTTTTGTTTTCATTAATGGTTTCAACCATAATATCCAAAATGTTACAATTACATAGATACGATGAAAAATATATTTGCCAAACACCAATATTTCTGATTTAATTCCAATACCCGACACCACCCACAACCTGTCTACAGAGTCTCTAAATACAACTGGTGGAAAATATAGAAATGCCGGCAACAAGGCTCCAGCTAATACCTCAAACAACAGTAATTAATACTAATACAAGAGTGGAACAACACGCACAATACTTGACCCCGAGAAGAGTGGGGCTCACCAAGACTGTTGTGGCAAGAGAGAAGAAACATCGCTAACTACGATCAGCATGACTGCTAAGGAACCACCTACATCTATAAGAAGATATAGCGCCCCCGGCAAAAAGGACGTTAGTACCATTGAATAGTACTAGTATGTATGAACAAACTCTACTCTAGATAGAATAAACAACAAACATGTAGAAATGCAATTAAAGACATCGAATAACAATTCACAGAAATAGAGGAAACACAAACAAGAGTCACCATGGTTTCTTATTCCATTTTTCCATATTTTGGATAGTAGTTCTTTAAAGCCAAATGCCATAATTTTAATATACCACCGTGTCGTTTTCACACGAAGTCCAGTCTTTGCCCGAACGGCTAAGCCATCCCAAGTAAGACACTACAGCATCATAGTTTCATAATTACCACCATGTCGTTATCACACGGAGTTCGGTCTCTGCCCGACCGGCTAAGCCATCTCACTTGAAACAGTGAGACATTACCAATATCATAGTTTCATAATTACCACCGTGTCATTATCACACGGAGTCTGGTCTCTGCCCGACCGGCTAAGCCATCTCACTTGAAACAGTGAGACATTACCAATATCATATTTTCGATGCGATTACCACCATGTGTACAGCATGGAGTCCGATCTCGGCCCAATCGGCTAAGCCATCTCACGCTAGGACATAACCATACCAATTTAAACCTTCAGTTCACATCTCTTCCCATCATTTATTATACAGTTTTTGGCACTTGGGCATATTTAACCTTTTATGTTACATTCCTCTCTTTAACCGTTTCCTATACTCATCTTTCATATCAACTAGAACCAACACATATAAGGATTCGTAGACATATTAAAAGAAGAGCATGATAATCACAATTGATACTTTCAAATGGCATAGTGACATGGTAGTAACTTCGAACAATATGGAAGCAAGAGTTTCCCATATTACATATAGAACCCATCAATTCTTTAGAGAATCAAATAAGGGGACTCATACCGTATATTTGAGCATCAACGAGTCCATTCTATGAAGATTAGAGTTAGCCATACATACCTTAATTGCACTACTTTAGACTCTACAATAATTCGGAATCCCTAGCAACCTCAATTTATTTCGAGATATAACAAAATTGAACACAAATTAGGAGGATATTCATAGTCTTAGCTTGTTTGAGAGTTCCATCAAACACTAGGTGTGCAATAAGTCTCTAAGGTCCTTTATATAGAGGATTTAATCAACCTTCAACCCATCCCTAAACAGTTTTAGCTCAACAATGTTCCTACACCCGTTGATAACACATACAAGCAAGATAACAACTCTAATACCCACAAACCTTCTTGATAGTTACCCATTCTTTTAGCTAAAATTCAAAATTAAGGATTAGGATGTAGAATCTTACCTCAAGGATGAAGACCTAGTGTATTTTCCTTGTTAATCTTCAAAGATTTGTGTAAGAATTGAAGAATGATTTAATGGAGATCACTTTCTTACGCTAGGGCTCTCTTTCTCTCACTCTAAAGCATCAGATGTTAGCTCAAAAATGACCCATTGCATGTATTTAACGAAGTTGGGTCGGGTTATAAAGATAGAAATATGGATAGTCCAGATTCCGGACCGGGCTACAGACCTGGCGTCGCCTGGCTAAAACCTGGTCTAGCCTGGCCTCGCCAGCCTAAAGCCTGGTCTAGTTGTGACGAAAAATTTCAACTTCCCAGCGCATTGTTCAACCCAAAACTCCGGAAGTACAATGTATTACCTACCTTGACACCACAAAACCTTAAATTACATAGTGAAGTTTTCCGCGGCCTTACATTAGGCCTCTCCTTGGACCCCACATTACTTATTATATGACTTATACACTTATTTACCATATCCAATTCATTTATATCATATTTATAGCACATAAAATATTATAATTAGCCTACCTGGAACCTCGAAATCCTAAATTACTTAGCAAATTTTTTTCGGGGCCTTACATTCTCCCCCGCTTAGGATCATTCGTCCACGAATGAGTGGTAGAGCCCGCCCCAAACACCTAACATAACATATCTCTTTTCTAACCTACCTCAAGTTCCTAAATTTGACTATCTTCCAAATTTTTCAGAAATTTCGGCAGCATCTCCTTTGTAACTAGGCCTATCCACCTGCCAGAGAACCACCAAAACCATCCTAACAACTCATCCACAACTCGACAATGCACCAAAATGTATATAGCCATAACACTAATCTCAACATTACAAGCACTATATTATCATAATGATACCTGAACATGGACTGCACATTTTTAAATCATAACACCTATAAGGTACCTTTTAAATCAAAACTAATTGTTATACAATCAAGCAAAAATAGTTTCTTTCCACGACACTTTCGGCCTTCAAGGTGGCCTCCTTGACTTACAAGCTTTGCCATAACACATTCACGAAAACGATCCCAATCCCCAAACTTATCTAACAAGGAGGACAACTAGATACCTCGCATAAGCTAACTACCCATTAACTTCACCTTCAATAATTTCCACCGGGATGATACACAAAGGATCTCCAACTACCTTCTTAGACATAGACATATGAAAACACAAAATACATGAGGAACAGCTACGGGGAAACATCATACTCCTAGTGCAGCCTAATGGGAAATGCACTTATGTACCCCTTATTATCAATTCACATAACATCTTCAGGGGGGAATATTGAGAATAACCTGTTCACCCTCCTAAATTCAAAATCTCTATGCGAACACCCATACTACCCGTGATGACCTTCAATGATTACTCTAAGATGTGGTATCATGAATTGACCATAAAATTACCTATCAGATATATGTGATCACACAATGATGCTTCCTCTTTGACACGTTTGAACCTTTAATACCAAATAGATCTAATACAACGAGGAACAACGAATTTCAAGATTGGGTGGAATTATTCAGGAATCCATTAATGTGCTGAGTATGGTACTTTCATAAGGTTATATGCTAAGAGACACGAGGATTTCTACTAACGATACTGACAAGGTTTAATCCTGGTGACGACATCAATTATCGGATAAATGAAGCATATAGGTAACTATCATTCTTAGATGAGGTGGACACTATGTACGTGATCTTAAGATTTAAAAGAAGTGGTCAAGTATGATACACCAATCGTGTCCCTGAGTGTAGGGCAATTAGTTGAGCTCAAGTGGTAAGACTCTTGCAACATGGGTGTGATAGAGGCCACAAATGAAACATATGGAATTGGATCTTACTCCTGACAATAAGCGACATAAGGACTCTATGCCACAAGCGCATGAGGATGGGAAAAGAAGTCATCTACTTATGAGATTATCATAATTCGAACAATATAACCCTTCCTAAGGCGGTGGAATGCCGGAGGTAGCAAAATTCCCCATACATGACAAGGATGTTGTCAATAATCCTAGAAACCGAGTGAGCAGAAGGCCACGTAACCTATCCAATCCGACGCATTTAAGACTTGAAAAGGGGACACACTTGATCTCAAATTGAGTTCAAACCATGGAATTATCAGCTTGAAGTATAGATAAATCATTACTTTTAGGACCTACAAGACGAGTACATGTAGCTCTAGAAAAATTGTCAATAACAGTGAGAAAGTACCTAAAACCATTATGAGTAGGTGTAGGATAAGGCCTCAAAGTGCCCATATGAATAAGTCCGAAAGGGTGAGAAGTCTTAATGTATTAATCGAAGAAAAGTAACCTGCGTTATCTAGTCACAGGGACAAGAAGAGCGGGTAGATTATTGTTTAGAAGAAAATCTTACAAGGAATACGAGCAATATCTTTTATTCTAACAAAAGGAACATGTCCCAATCCTTGATGCCATGAGACTTCCTCTTTGATTCCATAAAGCATGTAATTATATTTATAATGAGAGTTACCAGATAAAATGGATAGTAAGGCAGCATAACTAAAGAGCTCCATTTGGAATCAACCGCTTAAATTGAGTTGAAGACATTAGAAGTCTGTAGTAAAGGGAGATTTACCCACTCTCAAGGGGATTGTAGAGTGCATAAAAGTGAGGTTAATTAAATCAAATCATATAGTTGGATAACTAGTCGAGAAATTGAGATTGTATCGTATTGAAAAATATGGAGAAACGACACATGATGGAAGGTAAATGAAGAGAAGGTAAGAGAGCCTATAGAAGTGACCTTTACATTGTAACCACTTAGGAAGGGTGATTATATAAGGGATTTACAATGAGATAAATTTTATAAAGTAGATCTCGGTATGTATTCACGTGACGTATAGCTCTAGAATTCAAAAATCCAACTATGTTTAGCAACTCTACTTCACAATGAAGCATTACAACACCCTTCTACAAAACCAGCTATTACCAGCCAAATTGGGGAGATGCAATAAGACTTGGCCGAGAGAAAGGCTTGACATATGAACGTGTTACTAAGTGTATTACTCCTTGGTGAACCCAAAACTAAAAGCGAGAGTTAGGCTGAGATGAGAATTGTTGGATTATCACATGCATAGATGATCCATCATTGGAGGAAGATCATTCAATTTCAGCAATTACAGAATACTCTCAACCAGTGATGAACTTAAAATGAGGTGGGAGCCCATATAATTTGTGGCATTTATTGATCCAATGACCAGATATCTTGAAGTATTTTAAATTAGAGCTACTCCTTTTGGTTCAGAGTTCAACATTTAAGGATAGTGCTTCTAAGGGGGGATAGGATTGAGAAGGGATAATATAGCTAATAGTGAATGAAGTAGATTCGTAGTTAAAGTAAAAGGATGGATGTATATGTATTTCCACCTATAATTCTATATCCTTCTTTAGTTATGTCAGAATACTGAAAACCCTAGTAATATCAGAGGACCAAAAACTAGTTAACCAGAAAATAAAGGTATTGTTGCATCTATCCCATTTCCTGGATTCAGCTGAATTGGCAAGGGGATTCGGGTGGATTACCATCGGTAACGGAAACCTTATTTCAGGATGCCCAAGACACAATTATGATCTTCCTTCAACAACCAAAATTGGAAACAAATAGGACAACAACCAGGGAAGACCGGGTATATTGGAGGAATTAACAGAAAGAGGACTTGAGGTCTCTAGGAGTAAACTCAAAAAGCCTCACGACTAGTGGAGCCACTACTAACATCAAAATAAGTTGAATTCGTAGCAACATAGAGCAATTAACATATAGTGACACTCAAACAAGTATTATGCAAACCAAAAGAGGAGAAAAAATGCTCGTCTTCCTTACAACCAGAAGAAGAACAACCTTCAAGAATAAGATGAGCAACAAGAATAAGTAGCATGATCCAGCTACATGGAGGCTCGACAGACCCTAGCTTCGATGGAGATTTAGTAGTGTTAAAAGTAATTGAGCAGACCAAATCCAGAAAATAACCTGTTGGAGAAGAGGGAGATTCTCTCCAAAAAAATAAAAATCTTGTCGATTCCGACTACTAGGCCCAAAATGAAAGCCTCAACAAAGATAGAGCGAGGGCACTACCATACTAGAGATGATGATGAAACAGAGCAATATCTTCACTATGATACTCTATCAACATTAAGATTGAAGCAGAAACTCGAAGAAAAATGGCCTAGGCTTTTGAGTTATAGAAGAATAAAAAGGGTTGAGAAAAGATATCTTTTTATTTTGTGTGAAAATATGATAATTGTTCATCCATCCATTCGATAAGAAATTTTTGGGCATAGTCCCTTGTTGAGAGTCTGGGAAGGCATGAGGGGAAGTAGAAATTCTATAGTTGTAACGCAATTCAACGACATGTTTACAGAGTTCAACATCATAAGAAATTGCAAATAAGTGAATTTGTGGTGGAGTGGACTCACGAAATAGCGGATCTCGTTTAAAGAGTAGATACATGTAATGTTTTGTGATTCAATGTCTTGTCAAGACCATGATTATGAGAAATCACCATACTATGGACATACATACATAGTGAGTAGAATCTGGGGGTTGCTCATGAGGATGCACCAAGGAGTGATTGACTTAACGACTTTAGGTGGATAGAGCGGCGACTTAATCGATGCCCCTCGACTCCACATCCATAACGTACGTTGGTACCATACCGATATACTATAGGATTTGGTGGTGCAGTGACATTAATAGGGACAAGGGTACTCCCCTCTTAGCGACAGGTTCGACCAATCCCTCAACGGCTCAATACATTCTCCTAACAAGCCCTTGGGAAATCTCCTTCGGACTCAATGGGGGGATCCTTCCCTCCTCATGGCTTCAAACTCGCGGATTATGGTATCAAGATTACTCATTATGAGAGTAAGGCTTGGAGAGAAAACTAACTCCCTATCTTAAGCTCTATCGCACGATTTGAGTATCAAATAAGGGTGGAATTCCTAAATGTCCAAGTAGCCCCCAAATTATAGATGTGATTGACAACACACCGATAAGAAGGGCTCTACTAGACACGGTTCCGAGACATCCTAGGACACTTTAAAACCATAGGCTATGATACCAAGTTTGTCATGCCCCAAAACCGAGGGGTGAGACCAGCGCTCGACCGAATAAACCCGATTGAGCAAGCATGTTAGGTTTCATTCTACCCAAACTAATTTATGAATATATATATATAGGAGAAATTTTTTACTAATCACACTTTATAAGTATTTCATTAACTTCCATTTTTGTTTTCATTAATGGTTTCAACCATAATATCCAAAATGTTACAATTACATAGATACGATGAAAAATATATTTGCCAAACACTAATATTTCTGATTTAACTCCAATACCCGACACCACCCATAACCAGTCTACGGAGCCTCTAAATACAGCTGGTGGAAAATATAAAAATGTTGGCAACAAGGCTCCGACTAATACCTCAAACTACAGTAATTAATACTAATACAAGAGTGGAACAACACGCACAATACTTGACCCCGGGAAGAGTGGGGCTCACCAAGACTGTTGTGGCAAGAGAGAAGAAATGCCGCTAACTACGATCAACCTTCTTTCTAAGGAACCACTTACATCCATAAGAAGATGTAACGCCCCTGGCAAAAGGGACGTTAGTACCATTGAATAGTACTAGTATGTATGAACAACTATACTCTAGATAGAATAAACAACAAACATGTAGTAATGCAATTAAAAACATCGAATAACAATTCACAGAAATAGGGGAAACACAGACAAGAGTCACAATGGTTTCTTATTCCGTTTTTCCATCTTTTGGATGGTAGTTCTTTAAAGCCAAGTGCCACAATTTTAATATACCACCGTTTCATTTTCACACGGAGTCCGGTCTCTGCCCGACCGGCTAAGCCATCCCAAGTGAGACATTACAAAATTATAGTTTCATAATTACCACCGTGTCGTTATCACACGGAGTCCGGTCTCTGCCCGACCGGCTAAGCCATCTCACTTGAAACAGTGAGACATTACCAATATAAGAGTTTCAAAATTACCACCGTGTCATTATCACACGGAGTCTGGTCTCTTCCCGACCGGCTAAGCCATCTCACTTGAAACAGTGAGACATTACCAATATAAGAGTTTCAAAATTACCACCGTGTCATTATCACACGGAGTCTGGTCTCTTCCCGACCGGCTAAGCCATCTCACTTGAAACAATGAGACATTACCAATATCATATTTTCGATGCGATTACCACCATGTGTACAACATGGAGTCCGATCTCGGCCCGATCGGCTAAGCCATCTCACTCTGGGACATTACCATATCAATTTAATCCTTCAGTTCACATCTCTTCCCATCATTTATTATACAGTTCTTTGCACTTGGGCATATTTAACCTTTTATGTTACATTCCTCTCTTTAATCGTTTCCTATACTCATCTTTCATATCAACTAGAACCAACACATATAAGGATTCGTAGACATAATAAAAGAAGAGCATGATAATCATAATTGATACTTTCAAATGGCATAGTGACATGGTAGTAACTTAGAACAATATGGAAGCAAGAGTTTCCCATCTTACACATAGAACCCATCAATTCTTTAGAGAATCAAACAAGGGGACTCATACCGTATGTTTGAGCACAACCGAGTCCATTCTATGAAGATTAGAGTTAGCCATACATACCTTAATTGCGCTCCTTTAGACTCTACAATAATCCGGAATCCCTAGCAACCTCAATCTATTTCGAGATATAACAAAATAAAAAACAAATTAGGAGGATATTCATAGTCTTAGCTTATTTGAGCGTTCCATCAAACACTAGTTATGCAATAAGTCTCTAAGGTCCTTTCTATAGAGGATTTAATCAACCTTCATCCCATCCCTAAACATTTTTAGCTCAACAATGTTCCTACACCCGTTGATGACACATGCAAGCAAGATAACAACTCTAATACCCACAAACTTTCTTGCTAATTACCCATTCTTTAAGCTAAAATTCGAAATTAAGGATTAGGGTGTAGAATCTTACCTCAAGGATGAAGACCAAGTGTATTTTCCTTGTTAATCTTCAAAGATTTGTGTAAGAATTGAAGAGTGATTTAATGGAGATCACTTTCTTACTCTAGGGCTCCCTATCTCACTCTAAAGTATCAGATATTTGCTAAAAATGACCCATTGCATGTATTTAACGAAGTTGGGTCGGGTTATAAAGATAGAAAAAAGGATAGTCCAGATTCCAGAATGGGCTACAGACCTAGCGTCGCCTGGCTAAAGTCTGGCCTAGCCTGGCTTTAGCCTGGCCTCGCCAGCCTAAAGCCTGGTCCAGCCTAGCTATAGCCTGGCTAAAGCCTGGTCTAGCTGTGACGAAAACTTTCAACTCCCCAGCGCATTGTTCAACCCAAAACTCCGGAAGTACAATGTATTACCTACATTGACACCACAAAACCTTAAATTACATAGTGAAATTTTCTGGGGCCTTACATTAGGCCTCTCCTTGGACCCCACATTACTTATTATATGAATTATACACTTATTTACCATATCCAATTCATTTATATCATATTTATAGCACATAAAATACTATAATTAGCCTACCTGGCACCTCGAAATCCTAAATTACTTAGCAAATTATTTTTTGGGGGCTTATAACGGCCCTATACAAAGATCGAGAAAGGAAAACCTAATCTACTCTCGGGGATGAAGCTTTCCCCCTATCGGGGATTGTGCCTTCATCAGCTCTCTCAAGACTAGATCCCTCACCGGCCTCTTCCTCATTATATTCATCATCAGAGACGAGGAACTTGGCATCGAACTCATCAGCCTTGGCCTGCTTTATCTCCTCCGAGAGATCGAAGCCCTTAGCATGGATCTCCTCGAGGGTTTCCCTCCGAGATTTTTGTCAGGCATAATCATTGCTTAGTCTCTCTTGATCGGAAGCCTCCCTCAACTTCAAACGAGCTTCAGCAGCATCTTTCAGATAGATGGCCACCTTCTTATCGGCCTTTGCTCAGACCTCTTCGGCTTCGGCTCGAGCATCAACGACGTTGGTCTTCATCTTCAAAAGGTCTGTCTCAAGCTTAGCAATCCTGCTAGTTTTAACAAGTGGCTTTCTCGAGCATTGTGAAGTTGTATCTCGAGGGCGGGGGCCTTATCCAAAGCGTTCATTTCGGCCGCAACATGAGCATCTATATGTGCCTTCAATTCAATGTGTTCAGAATTAACCTGATCAACTTCGCCCCGAAGGCGTTCTAACTTCTCTGCCTTTCTCTGCAACTGAGATACCAAAACGTTAGTTTCCGAAGATGGGAGAAGAATCATGTATTCCCTCAAAATAAAGATTACCTGTTTCTCGAGGTTGCCTTCGTAATCACGGTTTCGATTCAACTCTGATCGAAGGTGTATCAACTCTCTTGCCTTCTTTTCACGAAGAAGTCTGAGAGATTTTTCCCCATCCAAAGATTTTCGTAACCTAGCTTCACATCAAAGAAGCTCAGACTTGAGTTTATCGAAGGCCTGTCATAAAGAAGGTTCAGTTAAAAGGATGAAAATACGAAGCAATAAAGCCAAAAAGTCACTGAAACTCACCATAGAGTAGAGCCATTGAACCTCCCCGAAAATCGAGGGAATGTCTGTTGGCCTGGTCTCATCGACCCTAGTCGAACCACCCTGTAAAGGGACGTGATCATTCGAGACTCTTCTCGACTGAGGCGACCCATGGACCCAAACATCCCTCGAAGTACCTTCGAGGGAAGAAGAAAATGGCGGTAAAGGATCTTCGCTCCTCCTCCTTGTGGAACCTCTCCCTCGAGGCTAGAGGCCTCAGGTCTAACAAGCTTAATAGCCTCGGGATATCTCTCAGTTCGAGCCGTCAAAGTGGAGCCATCCCCTTCAGCTACACTACCATCCATGTATCGGTCAATGAGTATAAGATCTTCCCTAGTGGTTGCATCTTCTTTATGCCTCCGGGCAGGCCCCGCTTCACTATGAATATCCTCGTCCCTCGAGGATCCCTTCCGATTGTTATCATTCCTCATCTCCGAAGCCGACAGCCCTTCCTCTCTGAGAGGGCATGGTCTCATCTTAGAGACTTCTCCAATGCCCGCTATAAAGAGTTAATACACATAAGGGAAATTATTCCTCGTGAAGGAAACCACATAGCACATACCGTGGTGTTTTGCTTCCCATATGCCCTTCGATAGATCTCGCCACTTGTGTTCGTCGTAGGTCGAGCAAGCTGCCAATTTTTTAGTCCAATCCGCAAGATTAGGGACCTCATTTGGCATCCACGGGATCGCTGCAGATAAAGAAAGAAAAAGTTCTTATGGAATCTGAAACCACTGAGAACAAAAATAGTTAAAGTATGGCATATCACTTACGGTGGAAATTCCATTTCTCGAGAAATGGCAGGAACTCAGTAGGAAAAATATCAACAGTCCTCACCCTAACAAACTAACTCATCCCACCTTAGTCCCTGTCCTTATCATCACTAGCAATAAAGGGATTGGTGGATCAACGTCGCAGTGTAACCAGGCCTCGATAATGTAAAGTCCAATACAGTCTCATGAGGTGGCTGAGAGTGAACTCGAGCTCGGCCTTCTCAACAAAGAATCTTACCATCAGCATGATCCGCCAGAAAGACGGGTGCATCTGAGCCAAGGTAACTCGATATCTTCGGTAGAACTCGAGCACGAGTCGGTCGAGAAGGTCTAACGTAAAAGGGTACGTGTATACGTTAAAAAACCCATCTATGTGGGCCATAATATCTTCTCCCCGAGAGGGTATCTGCAGCATCACCTTTTCCCCCATCTGCAATCTCTCTTCACAGCCTCGAGGTGTCTCTCTTTTATTGATCGAATGAACCTCGAGGCATGTTCTCGATGGCCCGGAACATCGAGAGGTCTCTCTAGCGTAAAGTCTTTCATCGAGCTCGAATAAGTTAAATTGAAATTTGAAGTTTTACATAAACACTAAAGGGAAAGCATTGAAGACATTAAATAAGGGAATCCTTTGCATTCCAAAAATATATTCACGGAAGAGCATTTACAAAACTGCCATGCGGAGCCCAGGTACAAAAGAGAAGAAACAAAAAGAGCACTGGCCTATTCTTCATCTCCGCTACTTCTCGAGTCGCTTGAGGAGCCCTCGTCTGAAGTAGTCGGAACTATCGATTCCTCTTCCAAGGACTTGGCTTCTTTGATCTCGGCAGAGATATCAAAACCCTTAGCATGCACTTCCTCGAAGGCGTGCCTCCGAGCTTCCAAATGAGCATGAGCAACGGTGCGAGCCAGTTTGAGCTCGGCCTCTTCAGATATCTCCCTGGCCCGATTATTTGCGGTGACATCATCATCTTTGTGCGAGGATACGAATGCATCCGCCTCAGACATGGCCGTGGATAATGCGGCTGCTGACTCGGCATGATGCACCTCAAATTTGCGAGCCTCCTCTTTAGAACCTCGAAGAAGACCTTGAGTCGAGGTTAGATTTTCCCAAAGAATATCCTTCTCCGAGGCCACGCTATCATTGTGCCGCTTCAGATCAAGGACCTCGGCATCTTTGGCAGCGATCTCTTCCCGAAGTTGCCCCGCTAGGGCATCCTTTTGCTCAATATGCAAATGTCGAATCAAAGTAATAAACACCAAGTTGTGAAAGCAAAAGCCAAGCTCATGAATACCGAACTACCTGCTCGATAAAGTTGTCCCGCTCCTGGAGCGCCTTCTCCGAGCTTGCCCGAAGGTCGATCAATTCCTTTTCCTTTCGGGCAGATGAAGCCTTCAGCTCATTCAACTCCGAAGTGAGTTTCTCGAGCTCCGTCTCATGATGAGTAAGCTCATCTTGTAGCTTGGAAAAATCTTGGTCATATAGCTTCGTGACCTACAACGCCATGGAAAGAAATTAGAGAGACAAGGGTTAAAACACAAAACACAAAGGTCGTGTCAAAAAGACCACCTATTTTTGGAGCCTCTCAGCCTCCTCGAGAGCGTGGGGGGCATCGAGATCGGCATCCTCCTCAACATTGACAAAGTAATCTTTGAACAAATCATCCTCTCCCTAAGAGGTCCCCACATCGGGAGCTTCCCTGTCCTGGGCATCTCGTATCTGCCCTGGTGAAAATGACGGGGCCGATTGAAAATGGCCCATGTATACGACCTCTATTGGGGCTTCCTCTCGCCCTCGAGAACTTTAGAGTTGGGTCCTCCGAATTCGCCAACCAAGGACTCATCGGCACAAACTGTATCTTGCCTGACGGTTGGCTCGGGAACTGCATCCAAACCCTCCTCGAGGGTCTCCTTAATACAAGGTGGGTCCGCATCGGCCACCTCTAACTCGGAAGTCTTCTGCCCGGCAACCTTTAAAGCGTCAGCGTTCGTCTTGCCCTATACACCAATGGGAAAATGTCATCATCATCATCTTCAACACGAAGACTCTCAGCAGCCGCCGAAGTTAGCACTGTTGCATCAGTCCTAGGCTTTCGAGCCTTAGCTTTCTTTGGCTTTGGAGACTCCGTCGGCGTCTCCTTCTTCCTCTTTTTGACCTTGATGGGGTTTTAAGTCTCTTCCTCGCCAGGAGGAGGCGGTCTCATTGAAACAGCTTACCTGAGGCCTGCACAAGCATGAAATATCAAACATATCACCATGAAGCCTGTTTATAAAGAATTTATAAGTAACAACGGTAAGGGCGTACCATGATTCTTGGCCTTCCATCGCGTCTTGGACAAATCACGACAAACACGCTTATTGTATGGGGAGGCGAAGTCTAAGAGTTTGACCCACCCCGGGAGTTCCTTGACCGCACCGGGAAACCACACGGTGGCTATACAATCAGAGGAGAATCAAGTCAAAAGAAAGGAATTAGTTCAAAGGGAGGGAAAATGGCGTTCATATGATAAAATATACTCGGTGTAGCACCACTTACGTCTCATGTTCCATTCCTTGGGGAATGGCATCTTCTCGAAAGGGATAAGGTCCGATCTCCTGAATTGGACGAACCGGATCATCCATCCCCAGTCTTTGTCCTCGTCGATGCAGGCAAAAAATTCTTTGGCGGATCGACATTGCAGCTTGACTAAGCCCCCTCGATAAAGACGAGGTCTATATAATCTGATTAGATGATCGAGGGTGAAAGACATCCCCCGACCATTTTCGAGAAATATCTAATCAAATAGACAATTCTCCATAAAGAAGGATAAATTTGACCAAGCGTCACTCGATATTGACGGCAAAAATCGAGGATCACCGGGGAGAAGAAGAATCTACGGGGCCTAAGGTAAAAGGGTGCGTATATACGCTGAGGAATTCAGCTTATGTGTAGTTATGTTTTCTTCCGATAAAGAGATTTCCACCTGCATGCCTCCCCCCAGCGGCAATCTATCTTTACCTTCTTTACATCGGTTACTATACTTATATACCGAGACATGGGCTCGCATCGGCCCGGTGTCGAAGAAGGTTTATCAATTTTGAAATCGGAGGATGTCTCGAAGGGCTCAAGAATACACTCCTCGATTCGAGGAGGGGCTTTTGTTTTTCTCTTAGATGAGCGTGACGAAGAAAAGGCTTTCTCTTTCGGAGGAACCGTTTTAGAAATTTATTCCATGGCTGTGACAAAATTTCAAAGCAAGAAAGAAAGTTGATGAACACAGAGAGGAGGAAAACGGAAATTTGTTGATGAAGGTTTGAGGATTTGAAGACGTTATAAAAGTGTAAAAGGCAAGGAAGTGAAGTATTTATAGGAATCATCTAAGCATGATTTGAGGAGCCTAAAAGAGGACCAATAGCGGTTCGTGGGCTTCTCGAAAACCATGTTGACGAAGACCTCTGTACGACCTTTCTCACATCATTTAATAATCTCACGTGGCTGACATCATAATGAGGATATCGAAGAGGCAAGAATTCAATACCGTTTCTTATCATTCCATTCTAAGAAATGCGGGGACTATCGGTATATGGCCATAATCGGGGAGTCCAATTTTGAGGCCACTATGGCATTCCACGCTCGGCCTCGAGGAGCTCGAGAAAAGTTTTGAGTTTGACCCCGAGGTGAATCCCTCGAGTGAATGTATCGAAGTTTCACTGTGCTTGACCTCGAAGCAGTGCAAATCGATGACTATCATGGAAAGGTGGGAAATTCTCAAAGGCACGTGATCAGGGCTGACCAAGTCTGCAATAATAATACAAGTCTGTACTAAGTCATTAATAGTTGTACCAGTAGCATTACCTTGTCATAATTATACATGTACTATGTTGGGAGTCCCCCCTCCTATATAAAGGGGACCCTTGTCATTTTGTAACCCATGCTGAATATTCAATACAACAAGAACATTCTCTGCTTTCTTACTTAAATGTGCTCAATCAATCGTTCCATTGACTTATTGCTTTCATTTATTGTGTTCATTAATTGTTCTTCATTTATTGCTCATTATTTGCCATTAAAGGCTATCTCGAGGCCCCCAATATTGTTGTTTCTGCTTCGACTGCCGTTATGAGCATCACACTTCGCCCTCGAGACCCCGTTCCAGTGAGCTCGTGGCCTAGCCTAGTAACAGCTTGGTTTGCATACCACCATTTTCCTTTACTCTTATCTTATTTTCCTTATATACACTTAGCATCTATTGCCTAACAACTAGTATTAAAATAAATCACCTATTTTTAGAATCACGAAATCAAATATAATTGTCATTAACATTTTCAAGGTAAACAAGCATGACCAAAGGATTTTTTTTCCTTTGCCTAATATCGATCGCATGATCGATGCCACAGCCGGCCACGAGATCCTCAGTTTTCTCGATGCGTATTCTAGGTACAACCAAATACAGATGAACCTGGATGATTAGGAAAAGACCTTGTTCATCACTAAATATGGTACCTACTGCTATAATGTAATTCCATTTGGATTAAAAAGTGTTGGGGCCTTTATCAACGCCTAGTAAACCGGATGTCCGAAAAACAAATAAGAAAATCTGTGGAAGTTTATATTGGTGACATATTAATTAAGCCTCTGCGAGCAGAGGACCATTTGAAGCATTTGTAGGAAACTTTCAGTATATTGAAGAAATACAATATGAAGCTGAACCCAGTAAAATGCGCATTCGGAGTCGGGTCAGTCAAATTTCTCGGATTCATGGTATCCAACCGAGGAATCGAGATCAACACCGAAAAGATCAAAGCTATCGAGGACATCACGGTAGTAGAAAACAAAAATACCGTGGAGAGGTTAACTGGGCGCATAGCCGCCCTTGGGCTATACATCTCAAGGTCCTCCGATAAAAGCAACCGATGTTTCTCGTTGCTGAAAAAGAAGAGCAACTTCACGTGGACTCTGGAATGCCAGCAATATTTGAAAGAGCTTAAACGGTACTTATCGAGCATGTTGTTGCTTCACACGCCTAGGGAAGACGAACAACTTTACTTGTATTTCGTAGTATCGGAGATAGCAGTAAGTAGAGTCCTAGTACGAGAAGAGTGAGGCACGCAATTTCCTATCTATTATGTTAGTCAAACCTTAGGTGAGGTCGAAACCAGGTATCCCCACCTAGAAAAATTGGCACTCGCTTTAAGTGCCTCTAGGAAACTAAAACCATACTTTTAATGTCACCCCATATGTGTTGTAACAACTTATCCACTTCGAAATATTTTGCATAAACCCGAGCTTTTGGGACGATTGGACAAATAGTCCATAGAAATCAGTGGGTACCATAGACCCTGAACAGCCATTAAGTCTCAAATTTCGGTAGACTTCATGGTTAACCTCACGCTGGCCCTAGTACTCGAGGTTGAAAGAGAATTGTTTGTAAACTCGGGTACGTCCTTGGGAATCTAGACCCTCTTTACGAATGATGCTTCGAACGCAAAAGGGTCTGGACTCGGCATCGTGCTAAAACCACCCACAGGCAACGTGTTTAGACAATCTATTAGAACTGTAAAATTGACTAACAACGAGGCTGAATATGAGGCCATTATTGCAGGTCTCCCACTAGCCAAAGGCTTGGGACGGAGGTGATCGATGCCAAGTGCGACTCTCTTCTCGTGGTGAATCGGGTTAACAGAACCTTTGAAGTTAGAGAATAACGAATGCAAAGATACCTGGATAAGTTACAAGCAACTTTACACCAATTTAAGGAATGGACTTAGCAACATGAGCCTCGAGATCAGAATAGTGGGGTCGATTCCCTCGCGAACTTAGGGTCATCGGTCGATGACAACGAGCTCAATTCGGGGGGGCGTCATGCAGCTTATAAGGTCAGTGGTCGAAGAAGGTCGTGCCGAGATAAACTCCACAAGTTTATCTTGGTATTGGAGAAATAAATACATAGAGTATTTGAATACCGGGAAGCTTCCCTCAAATACAAAAGAATCGAGGGGCCTACGCACGAAGGCAGCAGGATTCACCCTGTCCGAAGACAAAACCTTGTTCAGGTGAATGTTCGATGGTCCACTAGCGATATGTCTGGGACCGGGAGATACTGAATATGTTCTGAGGGAAGTTCACGAGGGCACTTGCAGATATCATTTTGGGGCCGAATCACTGGTCCAAAAGGTACTCAGAGCCGGATATTACTGGATCGACATGGAAAAAGATGCGAAAGAGTTTGTTCGAAAATGCGACAAGTGCCAAAGACACGCACTGATGATTCAACAACCCGGGGAACTACTCCATTCGGTCTAGTCACCATGGCCATTCATGAAGTGGGGAATGGACATCGTTGGCCCTCTTCCATAGTCACCAAGTAAGTCTCAATTTATTTTATTTATGACTGGTTATTTTTCTAAGTGGGTTTAAGCACAGGCCTTCGAGAAAGTTAGGTAGAAGGAAGTCATCGACTTCGTTTGGGATTACATCATATGTCGATTCGGGATGCCGTCCAGAATTGTGTGTGATAACGGGAAACAGTTTATAACCAAAAAGTAACCAAATTTCTCGAAGATCATAAGATCAAAGGAAGCTTATCAATACCTTATTATCCTAGCTGGAACGAGAAAGCTGAATCGACCAACAAAACCATCATTAAAAATCTTAAGAAGAGCCGAGTCTAGTACCGGGGCTACCCCGTTCTCATTAGTTTATGGTGCCGAAGATCTAATATTGGTCGAAGTTGGAGAGCCGAGTATCACGTTCCGATATGTAATAAAGGAATCCAATGACGAGGCCATGAATATGAGCCTAGAACTATTGTATGAAAGGCGTGAAGCCTCACTCGTCCGATTAGCCGCCAAAAAACAAACAGATCGAGATATACTACATTCGAAGAGCTAATCTTTGATATTTTAACGTCGGGGACTTAGTGCTAAGGAAAGTCACCCTTAACCTGATTGAAGGGAAATTGGGTCCGAATTGGGAAGAATCGTACCAGATTCTCGAGGCCATGGAAACTCCACTCGGGGACTATTATCTCGGGCAAGCCCAAATAAAATGGGAAAACAAGACCAATGGGCAGCTCCCAAACTAAAAATCTACAGCCAATTTAACACGGTTCAGAGACGTCCGAAATCCATAACAAAAATAGGCCTTCAAAAGGCTACCCTCGGCAAAGTCTCAAACTTATGATATTTTCGGGGAAAAAGAAACTTCGGTAACATCGAACCCCAATTACGCCTTAACCTGGAAAGGCAATAAAGGCAAGGTTTGTTCGAACCCTTGAACACAACCTTATTGTTTCATGCTAAGGCATTTCATCCTTTGTGAATACAAATAATAAATCAAAGGAAATATTTGAGAGCGAAATGGAAAGAAAAGCCTAATATTTATATACAATAATTCTTTACAAAGACCAAATCGACCTAATGCAAAATTTATAATGGCCAAAAAAGCCTCAGAAAAAATGCAAAAAAAAAAATATAAAGTCCTAAGTGGCTTGGTCTTCATCGGAGGTTGCACTCCATCCTTGGGATCTTCCCCGTCTTCGGATTCACGTAAGCTATCGAAGCCTTCCTCAGGGAAGTCCAGCCTCCGGGCCGTGGCTTCCTCTGCTTTGGCATTTTTTATTTCGGCCAAGATATCGAAGCCCTGGGCATGAGCTCCCTCGAGGGCTTCCCTTCAAGCTTTCCATTTTGCATGATCCACCATGCCCTTAACCTTGGCCTAGATGGCCTCGACGTAGACCTTAAACTGGTCCACCTTAGTATCAGCTTTGGTGTTGGCCACAGCCACCTCAGATCTGGCCACTTCAAGTTTGTTGGCCAAACTTGCCTTATCATAAACGGCCAAATCCAATTGAGACTGAAGCTCCTTGATATTCTTGACCTGCACCAAGGCCTTCTTTTTTTACAAATTGGATCTAGGTCTCGACCGAATCCAATTGTACTTAAACAGTTTCCTTTTCTGAGGCTAGGATGTCCATGTGCTTTTTGAATTCTTCAGCCTTATTTTGTACTACGTCTACCTACATCTAGAGTCGTCCGATCTGTTCGACCCTCTGTCGGACCTGAAGAATCGGATCATTAGTCGTTATATTCAATTCTTCTTCACTATCATGAAGCACTCAAAATACCTGCTTGGCCATCTCGGTATGTTCATCCCAAGTCGTTACTAAATCGACCTGAAGCTTCTCACTGAGAAGCTTGTAGGTGTCACTTTTCTCAGTAAGGTGCCGAACCTCAGTCTCGTGCTCCTCCCGGATTTGGAGAAAAGCCTCGTGAAGCAACACCGAAGCCTGCAAGCAAGGAAGAAGATGTTAGAATTATCTAAAACTCCAAGTTTAAAAGAAATAATTGAGAGACCCTCAAAGTTACCTGGTTTAGAGTGTGTTGGGCCTCATTAAATAGGAACACGGCTCCCACCGCATTCATCACGGCTTGGTCCTCCTCTGTCACCAAGCATCTAAGATAGCTAGCAATTCCCATGAGGGGAGAGAAGACCGGGCATCCTCCAGGATAGAAAGCACTATGTTCAGCCTGCACCCAGGGTTAACACTTAGGGCCGGGAATCGGTCCACCAGATTTGGGCTCGATGAAGAGCCAGTAGCGCCCGATGATGATACTTTCATTGGCACCGGTAAATCACTGAAACCAGTGACATCCTCCGAGGCAGCACACTCAATCCCGTCCAAGAAGCCATTGATATCAACCGGCCCCTAAAGACCCTCATAAGAGCGACCTTCCAACATATTGGCCTCACGGATCATAGCGTCTGAAACCTGAGGGGATCCCTATATCGATCACTCCGCTTGGGATGGTGTGGCCTCAAATCTTTCTGGTTCAGGAACTTCGGTCAAAGTTCCCTCATCAACCTCCTCCGAGTCGGAGGACTTTTGTATCGAAGCACCAGCTCGTACACGGGCAACCAGTTTGGAGTTATATCCTTCTTATTCTTCTTCTTCGGACTCATCCCTTAATCGGAGGATTGAATCCGAAGGCATAACACTGGCACCCCCCCCTCCCGAGCTTGCAAGACCTCATCTCTGGTCTTTTCTTTTTCGGGCCCGGGGAACTCAGAGCCCCTTTCCTTTTCTTCTCATTAGCCTGCTTCAGAACAGGTGGTTGGGGAAGGATTTCTTCTTCACCATAAGGGGGCCTCATTGAAACATCCTTCCCCAGGCTTGCAGAGGAAAAAATGATGAGTAAGCTCAAGAAAAAGCCCGAACGATAATTGTTCGAAGAGAGAAACTTACCATGGTTGTGGCCCTCCCATAGACCCTTCGACAACTCCATTCAAGAACGCTCGGAGTAGGGTCTCTATGACACCAGGCCCTCGACCCATTGCTTGAGTTCTGGAATTGGGTCCGGCATATGGGCCACAATTGTAACACCAAAAACATAGATGAGGAAAGAAGATAAGAAACAAACTTGAACATTCAAGGCGGAGTGTTACTTACTATTCATCTTCCACTTCTTAGGGAATGACTTGTCTGCAACAGGCATCAGGTCTGAAGTCCTTATTCGAACAAATCGGTCCATCTAGCCTCGATCCCGAGATTCGTCTATGCTGGAGAAGAGGGCCCTACTGTCCCGGCGAGCAAGCTTGATCAGTCCTCCTCGATAGAGTCGGGGATTGTAAAGGCGCATAAGATGATCGAGGGTGAAAGCACATGCCTTGATTTTTCTTGTGAAGAATCGGAGGAGAATCACTATTCTCTAGAAGGAAGGATGGATCTGGCCAAGGGTCACGTCGTATCTCTTGCAGAAGGCGAAGATGACAGATTCTAAGGGACCTACCGTGAAGGGGTAAGTGTAAACACTTAGAAACCCCAGCACATGAGTAGTGATTAACTCCTCAGGCGAAGGAACTACTACATGCTTTTTGTCCCAGTTGTAGTCCTCTTTAACTTTTTCGAGGATGTCTTCAGTGAGTGTGCGTATATACCTCAAGACCGGTTCACATCGGCCTGGTACCGAGGAGGTCTTTTCGACCATAAATTCAGTGACAGTGGGGCACCCTACCGGAACAAATTCCTCGAGGTGGGGCTCCGCCGCAGCCTCATCACCAGTGGATCGTGATGAAGAAGCGGTCTCCTTTTGCGACACGGTTTTGGAAGTTTTCACCATTGATGAACAAGATAAAAGAGAATTAGGATGGTATGCAGTTTGATTAAAGTTGAAATATTTGGGTGTGAAAAATTGTAAACAAAGGGATTTTTTTTTTAAAAAGCAAGAGTATGAAGGGCTTTGAGCGTAAAAGCTTGAATGAGAAAAGCCTAGGGTACTTATAGGTTGATGTCGACGGTTCAGAACCGGTAGTGGCCAACCAGCATCTGACAGGCATTGAATTCCTTGGCAACTGAACTGACAGGACGTTTCGTTGCTTGCGTCATAATCGGGATTCACTAGCGTCATTACTCATCGAGGAGGAGTTCAGAACTTCATATCGTTTATCGTCATCTTATTTCCGAGAAACAAGGGGACTATCTGTATACAGTCAAAATCGAGCTTTTCATTTGTATGACTGTTGGCCCATGTCACTGAATGGGTTTTGAAGATTGACAAGTTGAACCAGGTCCATCAGAGCACACACATCTGAATGGAACAGTTAGTACAAGAATTGTTCATGCATAGGAGATATCAGTGATTACTGAGTATCAAATAGCTAAAAGGATGTCTCCTAATACAAAAAGATTGCAAATTGATAAAGAAGATTGAAGTTGATTTCAGCAAGGACAGAAATAGAGAAGGAAGTTGAGTCATAGTCGAACTCGTATACCCAGGTAGAGTTGGATCAGAATTGAACCATGTACTCAACAACTGACTCTATAAATACTCAATGTATTACTGCTGAAATT
>ML289597.1:53249-77441 GCA_005239495.1 Nicotiana undulata
CACTCGAAAATTGGGTACTGCACAATTAACTTATATTATTGTGTAGTATTGAAGTCTAAAACAACAATTGGTATTAGAGCAGGTTATCCGTGAAAAGTATAACACCTTGGAAAAGATCAGGATGAGTGCACTACCTGGGAATTGGGAAGGTCAATCAACCTCAAGGCCACCACTCTTCAATGGCCAGTACTATTCTTGGTGGAAAAATAGAATGAAGGGCCATCTTATTGGAGAGGACTATGAACTATGGGACATAGTCACTTATGGACCCCTTGCAACAATGAAGAAGACTGTTGAAGGTGTAGATGCACCTAAGACTAGGGCTGACTGCACGGCTGAAGATTTGAAGAAATGGGAGAAGAATGCCAAGGCCAAGAAGTGGCTAGTATGTGGACTAGGTCGTGATGAATACAGTAGAATTCAAAGCTGCACAACAACCAAGGAAATCTGGGACACTCTACAAGTAGCCCATGAAAGAACACCTCAAGTTAAAAGGTCTATAGGTACACTACTATACTCTCAGTATGAAAACTTCACTATGAAAGAAGGAGAGACTATTCAGGAGATGTACACAAGGTTTACAACCTTGACCAATGAACTCAAGTCTCTTGGAAGAATCATACTTGAAGAAGACAAGGTAGAGAAGATCTTGACAAGGGTTTTGCCTATCTCCTGGGAAAGCAAGATCACTGCTATCCAGGAATCCAAAAATATGGCAACCCTTAGACTGGATGAGTTAATTGGAAATCTCACTGCTTATGAACTTGGAAGGAAAACCCTGAAGATGGATGCCCCAAAGAAGGAGAGAAGTCTAGCACTGAGGATCACTGAAGGAGCAGATCTAGAGGAGGATGAGATGTCCATGATCACCAAAAAATTTAGAAACTTTCTCATGAGGAAGAAGGGCATCTATAGGGGAGGAAACTTCAACAAGGCAAAGGCACCAGAAAGGCCAGCTAATGAGGGATGCTACAAGTGTGGAAAAACTGACCATCTCATCAAAAACTGCCCTCAGTGGGAAGTAGAATGGAGGAAGGAGAGATATGAAAGAAAGAACAGGAAGAAGGAACTGGTCCAACCCAAGAAAACCACTACAAAAGCTATGGTTGCTGCTTGGGGGGAAAGTTCAGATGAAGAATCAGAAGATGGTGAGACAGAAGATCAGGCTCTCATGGAAATTGGAGAATCTGATGAGGAGACTTATGAAGACCATAGGTAAGTATCTCACAACTTAAAACTAAAATAAAGTTTTTATCTAAGGAGAAACTCCCTCAGTTGCTACTTGACTTCATAGACGATTCTGAGGAAACAACCAAAGAGAAGGATCTACTATCTAAAGAGTGTGCAATGCTAAAAGCATAATGCATGTACTTGGAAATAAAGGTCAGTGAATCTAAAAAGAAAAACATTGTCTTGATGAACCAGGTCCATCCACTCGAAACTGAAATCCTAGAACTAAAATCTGAAAACTTAAAGTTAAGACTAGGATCCAGTAAAAAGGTGGTTGATCACTCTCATGCAATGTTAGAACAAGACTTAGGAAAACTAAAGGATAAAATGTATGCCAAGGATGAATAGATAAAATCTCTTAAAGAAAAGCTTGGCAAAGTCAAACATGAATTTGATAGAACACGCAAATGGAATAAGTCTTCTGATGCATTAACTTGGCTTCAAGAGAATGACAGTAGCAACCGGAGAGGGCTTGGTTTTGGGACTCAATTGCCTAAGTGGGATCCCAAAAGCAAGTATCTCACTCTTCCTGGAAAAAAAATGTGCACCCATTGTGGGAAGACTGGCCATTACAAATATGAGTGTGCTATAAAAGAGCAGGCCAGTCAGAAAAATGAGAGATTCATTAAAAAGAAGAACTGGCTACCAAACTGGGCCAGAAAAAATCTGATTCATCCATTCTCTCATAGAAAAGGACCCAAACTAGTTTGGGTTCTTAAAACTAACCCCTGATTTCTTTTGAAGGTACAAGTGAAGGGAGGCAGCCAGTTTTGGTTTTTGGATAGTGGCTGTTCTAAGCATATGACAGGGAACAAGGAACGGTTCCTTTCACTTGAAAACCTCAAAGGAGGAAATGTCTCCTTTGGAAACGGAAAGAAAGGTGAAATAATAGGGGTCGGCAAGGTAGGTAAAGATGACACACGTTCAATTGAACATGTGTATCTGATAGATGGCTTGAAATATAGCCTTATCAGTGTGTCACAACTGTGTGACAGAGGTAACCTTGTCGCTTTTACTTCCACAAAATGTTTTGTGATCAATCTGCTTACTGACAAGATTGTTTTGCAGGGAAAGAGAATGAACAATATCTATGTCATTGACTTGTCCACACTGTCTGACAATGAACTCACTTGCCTTAGTGTGTTGGACAGTGATCCCCTCCTGTGGCACAAAAGACTTGGTCATGCAAGTCTGGATCAGCTTAACAAGCTAGTCTCTAAGGACTTAGTGGTAGGAGTCCCTAACATTAAGTTCAAGGAAGACAAAGTTTGTGAGGCATGTGCAAGGGGAAGCAGGTAAGATCTTCTTTCAAAAGTAAGAAAATGGTCAGTACCACCAGCACGTTGGAACTGGTTAATATGGATCTGTGTGGTCCTATGAGAACTTTGAGCAGAGGGTGGGAAGAGATATGTGATGGTGCTAGTAGATGATTATTCAAGGTTCAGTTGGACCTTATTCTTGGAATCTAAGGATGAAGCATGTGATATGTTCCCCTCATTTGTCAAGAAGATTCAAAATCAGTTAGGACATCAACTAGCATCCATAAGATCTGACCATGGTCCTGAGTTTGAGAATGCTAAGTTTGTTGAGTTCTGTGACGAACATGGTGTTAATCACAATTTTTCTACTCCTAGAACCCCACAGCAAAATGGGGTTGTTGAAAGGAAAAACAGAACTCTTGAAGACATGGCAAGAACCATGCTTCTATCAAGCAAACTACCTCACAGCTTCTGGGCAGAAGCAATAAACACTGCATGCTACCTTATCAATAGATGCATGACCAGACATCTGGTAGAGAAAACTCCCTATGAATTACTTAAAGGGAGAAATCCCAACATATCCCATCTTAGGGTTATGTGCATAATAATGGCAAAGATTCTCTAGGAAAATTTGATCCCAGAAGTGATGAGAGAGTGTTCTTGGGATACTCAACACATAGCAAAGCTTATAAAATATACAATAAAAGAACTATGTGTGTAGAAGAAAGTGTACATGTCNATGACCACCAAGTGTTATGTGCATAATAATGGCAAAGATTTTATAGGAAAATTTGATCCCAGAAGTGATGAGGGAGTGTTCTTGGGATACTCAACACATAGCAAAGCTTATAAAATATACAATAAAAGAACTATGTGTGTAGAAGAAAGTGTAAATGTCGTCTTTGATGAAACTAACACTCTTTATGAGAGACAGGAACCAGAAGACGAGGAGCTTGGACTGGTAAGGAGCAATGACCACATTGAAGCACCTATGGCAGATGGAATAGGTGATGGACCAGGTCCAACAACCCCACGCAACACGACAGGGGGAACTCTACATGAAAATCCTGGCCCTGATTCTGTTCCACAACTACAAGACAACATGGAACAATCCAGAAATGAACAACTGGTACCCAAACCACACAGATATCAGAACTCTCACCCTCTTCAGAATATCATAACAGACTTGAGATCTGGAATCAAAACTAGATCCTCCTTGAAAAATCGGTGTGCGTTCAATGCATTTCTATCCTTGATTGAACCAAAGAACATTGTTGAAGCCCTGTAAGATGCTGACTGGGTAACTACCATGCAAGAAGAGCTGAATCAATTTGAGAGGAGTCAAGTATGGCACTTGGTACCCAGGCCACTAGACAGATCAGTAATTGGCACCAAGTGGGTCTTCAGGAACAAGCTCGATGAAGATGGAACTGTTACAAGAAATAATGCAAGACTGGTTGTTCAAGGATACATCCAAGAAGAGGGAATTGACTATGATGAGACCTTTGCCCTTGTGGCACGATTGGAGGCAATCAGACTTCTTATTGCATTTACTGCACACATGGAATTCACTCTCCATCAGATGGATGTCAAGAGTGCCTTTCTTAATGGCTATTTGAAGGAAGATGTATTTGTAAAAAAAACCACCTGGCTTTGAAAGCAAAGAGTCAACTGATCATGTATATAAACTTGACAAGGCTCTCTATGGTCTCAAGCAAGCACCTAGATCTTGGTATGAGAGATTGTCAAAATTCCTGCTGAAACATGGGTACAAACGAGGCAAAATAGATAGTACTTTGTTTCTAAAGGAAAAGGGAAAGGATCTTCTAATTGTGCAAATATATGTTGATGATATCATATTTGGGGCAACTACTGATAAGCGTAGCAAGGAATTTGCTACATTAATGGGGAGTGAGTTTGAAATGAGTATGATGGGTGAGCTTACTTTCTTCTTAGGCTTGCAGATCAAGCAAACTCCACATGGTACAATGATTCATCAACAGAAGTATGTGAAAGAACTCCTCAAGAAGTTCAAAATGGAGGACTCAAAGGAGATAGACACCCCAATAGCCACAACTACAAAATTGGATGTTGATGAACCTGGTTCATCCGTTGATCAGAATACATACAGAGTAATGATTGGGTATCTACTCTATCTTACTGCAAGTAGACCTGATATCGTGTTCAGTGTGGGACTATGTTCTAGGTTTCAAGCCAATCCAAAGGAGTCCCACCACACTGCACTAAAGAGAATTTTGAGATATCTGAAGGGCACCACTGATTTGTGCCTTTGGTATCCTAAAGGTAGTAATTTTGACCTTGTAGGATACGTTGATGCTGATTATGCAGGTTTCCTGGTTGACAGGAAAAGTACTTCAGGCATGGATCACTTTTTGGGCTCCTGCCTTGTCTCTTGGGCCACCAAGAAAAACAATTCAGTAGCCTTGTCTACTACTGAGGCTGAATATGTGGCTGCATCCTCTTACTGTGCTCAGTTGCTTGGGATCAAGCAACAACTCCTGGACTTTGGTATAGATGTGGGATGCATTCCTATTTACTGTGATAACACTAGTGCAATTAGTATGACGAAGAACCTGGTTCATCACAAGAGAACTAATCACATAGATGTTAGGCACCATTTTCTGAGGGACAACTATGAAAAAGGAATGATCTCAATCGAATTCTGTGCTACTGATCGTCAAATTGCTGATATATTTACCAAAGCACTGAGTAGGTAGCATTATGAGAGAAACAGGCTTGAATTAGGGATGATTAAGATCACCTAATTGAAAAACAAAAGGAAAAAAAATGAAAAAATGAAAAAAATGAAAAAAACAATTCTGGCTAGGAAATTCAAATTAGGTACTTAATCAAATTAATCATTGCTCAGTATTATGTCTTTATTACCATACTCTTCTGCCATGTATTAATATGATTCCCTAGTTGCTAATTATGTTTCTCTATTTTTGTAAATTGAGGCAAATAAAGGATTTTACCTGGATGAATCTGGTTCATCCATGCTGGATCACATAACTGACAAGGTCCGTTTTTACTCTCTCTACCTTGGTTACCACACTGATGTACCGAGACATGGGCTCGCATCGGCACGGTGCAGAAGGAGGTCTATCGATGGTAAAGTTAGAGATCGTATCGAAAGGGCATAGAATACATTGCTCAATACTCGATGGTGTTTTTGGTTTGCCCTTGGACGGGCGTGCAGGAGAAGAGGTGCCTTCTTTATGGGTACCGTTTTAGAAGTTTTAACCATTACTATGAAAGGTTTCTAAGAAAGGAGATGAAGAAGCAAGCACAGAGATAAGATAAATGCATAAGATGGTGAACTTAGCTTTAAAAACTTGAGGATGTTGTAAAAGTATGAATGGTAAACACCTGAGGTATTTATAGAAGCCATTTGGGCAAGGTTTGAGAAGTTGGAAAGTCGAACCTAAACGGTTCGTGGGCTTCTCGATAATCATATTGACAGCGACCTCTACGTAGCCTTTAAGTCACGCCATTTAATGCTCTGACGAGGCTGACATCATGATGGGAGTATCGAAGAGGTAAGAGTTCAAGACCGTTTCTTATCATTTCACTCTAAGAAGCGCGGGGACAATATGTATATGGCTAAAATCGAAGAGATCAATTTTATGACTATTATGGCTTCCCATTGACCGCCTTCAGAAGGTTCGAGGCACAGCTCGAGGTTCAACCCCGAGGGCTCCTTATGCTCGACCTCGAGGCAGTATAAATCAGTGGCTATCATGGACGAGCTAGAAACTTCCGAAAGGCACGTGGTTAGAGTTGACCAGGTCTGCAGGAATAGTACAAGTTCGTATCGTGGCATTAAATAGTTGTACCAGTTGCATATCTTTGTAATAAATATTTATGTACTATGTTGGGATTCCCCCCCCCCCCTCCTATATAAAGGGGACCCTTGTCATTTCTTGCACACATGATATTGAATACAACAACAAGAATATTCTCTGCTCTTTAACTCAAACACACTTTATTGTCTCTTTATCAATTTATTGCTTACATTTACTATATTTCATTGATTGTTCTTCATTTATTACTCATCAATGATAATAAAGAGCCCTCTTCGAGGCCCTCATAATTGTTAGACCCCACCGACCATCCACTATCGATACGGTACCTCGACCTCGATGCCCTACCTTGGCCAGCTCGAGACCCCGATCTATGGCAGTTTGGTTTGCATATTTCCACTATCTTTTACTCTTATCTTATTTCCCTAATTCACACTTACCATTTATTGCCTAAATAACTAGTATTAAAATAAATCACGTATTTTTAGAACCAAAAAATTAAATATAATTGTAATTACCATTTTCAAGGTAAACAGTACCGATTATGAACATCGACCCATGCCACCACCGGATATTCGATCAAATTTTGCTTCAGTTGACGTGATGTTATCGAACTTCGTTCATTTAACCCCTGAGTGAAAGCTTGAACAACCCAATCATCTGTGACTGGTGGAAACTCCATGCGTTCCATTTGAAATCGGGACATAGACTCCCTAAGCATTTCATTATCCTTCTGTTTTACTTTGAAAAGGTCTTATTTCCTCGTCGCAACCTTTATGGCCCCGGCATGCGCCTTTACTAAAGAATCTACTAACATGGCAAATGAGTCAATGAAATTTGGCGGTAGATTAAGGTACCAAATCATTTCTCTTTCGATAGAGTCTCTATGAATTTCTTTAATAAAACATATTCGATCTCATCATCTTCCCAATCGTTACCTTTGATGGCGTATGTATAGGACGTGACATGCTCATTGGGATCTGTGGTCCCATTGTACTTAGGTATATCCGCCAACAAAATTTTTGGGAATGGGCTACGGAGCCGCACTTGGAGGAAACGGCTTCTGTACAAATTCTTCGAATCCATCCCTTTCAAAATTGGCGGTGCCCCCGGTATCTGATCAACTCTGGAGTTGTACGTCTCGACTTTCTTATCATTTGCCTTAATTTTCTTCTCTCCCGACTCAATTCGTTCACTGAGCTCCTCGAGCATCTTCATTATCGCGGGGTCAGTCCCCGATTCATTGGCATTCGGCCTTTCTGGTACTGGCTCAATTCGGCGGGCGGCTTCCGGTTCGACCTCACTCGGAGTTCGATGCTGTTTTTATAGTTGTGCAATAGCGGTTGTTTGAGCCTGTAGCATTTTGAATATTACCTGGAGACTGGCTCATCCATATCCTCTGCCCTATGCACCTTGGCCACCAGATCGGCCTTCTTTACGTGCACTCCCTTCGGGGTCTGCGCCCAGATTCGCATTCAAAGCAATGTGCAAACTGACGTTGACTAGGTTGGCAACTGGTGCTCCTCCGAAATCACCTTGTGGCACCTCGACCCCTGGAGCAATTACATTGTCGTTTTCCCCGTGAAATCTGAGGCCATTGTCACCATGTGTGGGTGTATTCTGTGAGTTCGACATGTTTTTAACCTGAAAACAAAAATATTTGACAAGAACAAGCATAAAATAGTGTGTGTGTGTTATCGGAATCAGTATTGAATAATCACTATTATCTTTCGCCCCACGATGGGCGCCAAACTGTTTACCCTAAAATTTGGCTAATAATTAAACTTATATTGTTGTTTTAAGGATATGTGATTTCACTCATACCAATTGATAATTGTGTAAGTAAATGACTGAATTGAATTATAAAATAAACCAAACCACTGTACAAGTTGAACTTCGACCTCAAATTGAAGTAATCCCGAGGTGATAGTATAAGAGCAATAAAGAATGGACAAATCTGATGAACAGTAAGTAAAGCAATAAGCAAGAAAGAAACGATTGTATAACCTTTTCTCAGTGAATAATGTTTCTTACAAATGGATGGAATTCCTCTTTATATAATAGAGGAATCCTAATTATGGTATACTTCTAATTACAGAAGGAAATCATACAAACAACTGATTAATGCTATTAACATTAGATGCAAATAAATTTTTGTGATAATCAAATTAAAAATTTATTTAATTGACATTACGCCACACATGAATATTGAAAATTGAACATCAGTTTATCTACCAAACCAAACTTAATAAATAAGGATTAGTTCAAAAATTAATTTTTTAATCAAATCATACCTAATCAAGCTCCACAACCCACAAAACTCATAGTGGGGGTGGGGGCGGGGGGGGGGGGGGGGGGGGGAGGGGAAGGGGGTCATTTGACCAGCATAACGCGATAAGGGCCAAGCTGTTAGGGAAATTCAGCCAATCGATATGTTAGTTTACAAATTTGGATAATGCAAACTCTTAAAATTGATTACCGGGTTATATTTGAATTTAACATCAAATTATCATTATATGTAGGGGTGTTCATGGTTCGGTTTGGATCGGTTTTTTCCTAAAAAGAAACCAAACCAAGTAAGTCGGTTTTTCAAATATTAGAACCAAACCAAACCGATTAAGTCGGTTTTTTCTCAATTCGATTTATGTCGGTTTTTCAGTTTTTTCGGTTATTTGTCGGTTTTTTCTTAAATATAAGACATAAACCACCAAATTAAACACATATTCCGGCGACCACATTTTCAACGTGACACTATCAAATCAATTTCCCTTTGAGAAATCTATTATTTACTAAAATATATTAATGATAATTGAATCAAATAGTGATGAATAATTTAAGGACTCAATTAAAAAAAAAATATGAAATGGATTCTTACACTTAACAAAAGAAAACTATTAATCCAACTAGAATATAAAGGTAAAGAATTGTACTAAAAGTGAAAACGATTAACATTCACCATAAAATTTTTGAAATTTTGTATAAAAATATACATATATATAGGTGTAATATAAATTTGAAATAGCTACTCCTATAGTCGGATTGGTTCATTTATTTTTTGATTAAAACCAAAATCAAACCAAATTTAATCAGTTTTTAAAATTCAAAACCAACACCAAACGAAATCAGAAAATATCGATTTTTTTGGTCGATTTAGTTTGATTTTCAATTTTGATCGATTTTCCGAGTTTTTATGAACGCCCCTAATTATACTATACAAAAAGGGAAAAAAGGGATGAGGGCAAAAGTAGAACAGAAAAAAAAGTGTAGTCGGGAGCCATTTACCACATGCTAATGGGGACTAGATAAAGGCATAAGTAAAATTTTGTACAAGCCGTTGAGCTTGTACGCAACATCTTTGTTCTGAATTGGGTTGAATTGTTACTATCCTAGTAGGGCCTTAGAAGGGAATGGATGTGACAGCCCGGAGTTGATCTAGGCTTATATGGGGTATTTACATTTACACCTAATTTTAGGGTTACGATTGAAATTATATTCACTTTGCGCAAAAATTTACAAAGTATACCCATTTTATGATCGCTGGTCTAAGTTGAAGAAAAAAATTTATTGTTTATGTGCAATGCACTTAAGGCCAAGTAAATCTAGAGTGTAAAAATTACATTGAAGATACACTTAAGGTCAAATAGGTATGAAGTGAAACAAATATTTTTATGCACCAATTCGAATTTCAACCATTTAACACAAGATTCAACATCTAAGTTTACTCCAAATGAGATAAAATTTAAAACATAACCTCCAAATATCATAAAAAATAAATCTCAATCATCAATTTGTCAAAACAATAAAAAATTTAATAAACTCATTTTGCAATTAAGAAGAAGATGAAGAAAAAGAACAAATCCTAAGCAGTACCAAAGAAAGGAGTGTTATAGCATATTGCTACTGTAAAATATCATAAACCGCCTTAAAACCTGCTCACAAACACCATGTAAATTTACCATCACCTTTGCTTTCACAACTACGAAAAGAAGGAGGAGGAGGAGGAGGAGGAGGAGAAGAAAGAGAAAGAGGAAAATACTTGAATTATCTGTACTTTAGGTACTAATTAAAACTTTTTTTAGAAGTGGATACAAATTAAATGGGACCGACCAAATAAAATGTCCATTAATTTTACAATTTATAATCACTCAAATTGAGCCTAGATGGGCCCTGATCCATGGTTGAGAGGGGACCAGAGTTTTGGTCCAAGTCTACCCATCTCTTTCACCTCCATCCAAATGTATCCGTTATCTCCATTTCTTTATTTCCTAATTCCTAGGTTGCCTTATTTTAGAGGGGAAAGGGTTAATTTGCCCCTGCACTGCGCAAAGTGGTCTACACATGCTTTTCAATTACGGTGTTACTTTATACTTCTACCAATATTGTAATAAATAAGTAATTCTTTCAAATGCTATTTATATTTTTATATATAAGAGAAGGTAGGAACACTAATTTTCTTAAGAACGCCACTGCGTACTAATACAATTTAATTCGTTTTATTGCACATTCCAGAATTATTTGTCGCGTTATATTTCTTCTAAATGATTCAAATTGAACTTGAATCAAATTTTGAGAATTTTTGTTAATCAAGTAAAAGTGGACGTCATTTGCTAATAATTAACTAAACTAGACGGAGGGCCATTTACTGCAAAACTTATACTTTAACCAAAATTAAGAAAAAATATCATGACCACAAAATACTGATTGGAATATTGCCTCCAAATCTAGCCAAACCCTGTCCACACTAGAAAGTTGAAATGAACTAGACACAACTACCCGCCAATCTACGGTCACATTTAGAGGTGTCAAAATCGATTCAAATCGATTAATATGTTCAACTTCTTCGAATTATGACTAAATGTGTGATTGATATGATTGATAGTTATAGGTTGAACACAAATTGGCTAGTCAACATTTAAAATTATGATTTATAGTATTAACAATTGAAAATTTCCAGGGATCCATAAATTCTTAAATGAAGAGAGGAAAAGGAACATTGTGTTGTGCAATTTGGAGCTCTGTGAGCATCGTCATAATTTTGGATATTATAGTCGTATTAAGGTTAAGGAGGTAGAGAAGGTATTGCGTAAGATAAATAGGAGAAAAGCGACTGGCCAGACGAGATCCTAGTGAATTTTTGAAAGAGCACAGGGAGGGTAGACTTAGAGTGGTTCACTAGGTTGTTTAATGTCATCGTTAGGATCTATAATACCTGATAAATGAAGGTGGAGTATGACGATTTCGTATACAAGAACAAGGGTTATATCCAAAATTGCGATAACTATAAGAGTATCAAGTTGCTAAGCCGCACCACAACAATTTGGGAGAGGGGGTGAAGATGAGGGTAAGGAAGTGTGCTTCTATTTTCGAGAATCAATTTGGCTTCATATCGAAGCGATCGACTACTGAAGTCATTCATCTTATAAGGAGGTTGGTGGAGCAGTATATAAAGAGAAAGGGGGACATACATATGATATTCATTGATCTGGAAAAAGCGTATAATAAAGTTCCTAGGGAAGTCCTACGGAGGTACTTGGAAACAAGAGATGTTCTTGTAGCGCACATTAGGGCGATCCATGTATGACGGGCTAAGACCCAGGTAATGACAATAGAAGAAGATTTGAGATACTTCCTAGTTGTGATGGGGTTGCACCAGTAGTCAGCTCACATCTCGTTCTTATTCGCTTAGCAATGGATGTGTTGACGTGACATATTCAGGAGGAAGTTCTATGGTGCATGTTATTTGCACATGATATCGTACTTATTGACGAGATACAAGGCGGTGTAATTGCTAGAACGGAAGTCTGTTGATAGGCCCTAGAGTCCAATGGCTTCAAGTTGAGAAGAATTAAAATCAAATATTTGGAATGCAAGTTCAATGATGACTACTCAGCAAGCTGAAGTAAAAGTGAGGCTTGATACATAAGCCATCTCCAAAATAAAAAGTTTCAAGTACCTGGAGCCAGTTATTCAAGATAACGGGGAGATTAACGAGGACATCACACACTGTATCGGAGCAGAATGAATAAATATAGGCTTATATATGGTATTTTGTGTGATAAGAATGTATCATAAAAATTTAAAGTTAAATTTCATAGAGTGGTGGTTAGATCGACTATGTTGTTCGGAGTGGAATAATAGCCAGCCAAGAACTCTCATATCTAGAAGATAAAAGTAGTAGAAATTAGGATACAGAGATGGATGTGTGGGCATACTAGAAAAGGCAGAGTCAAGAATACAGATAATCAGGAGGTGGGATGGCCCCTATGGAGGATAAGATGCGAGAAGGGAGGTTGAGATAGTTCGGGCATGTGAAGAGGAGATGTGCTACGCCCCGGTGAAGAGGTGTGAGATGTTGATTATGGGAGGTATAAAAAAGAGGTATAGGGAGGCCAAAGTAGTATTGGGAAAAGGTGATTAGGTAGGACATGAAACTTCTTCAGCTTATTGAGAACATGACCCTGAATAGAAAGTCATGAAGGTTTAGGGTTGAAGGTTCGTAGGTTGTAGAGTTTTCTGTCTGTTTTTACTGGTAGGTTTAGTATTACTTTCATTAGTCTTATTACTGGTGGGCATACTTGCTTTTGCTTCACTTCTGTTATTGTCTTGCAATTGTTACTGCTTTTTTCATGTCCTTTTTCATTACATTATTTCGTTTGTTTTATTGTTGCGATTATGCTGAGCTGGGGGTCTAACAAAAATAACTTCTTTACATGCACGAGGTAGAAGTAAGGTTTGGGTACACAACTTTTTCCAAACTTCACTTATAAGATTTTACTAGTTCTGTTGTTGTTGTTAAAATTACTAGGGAATTGTATTTGGCCGAAAAAAGTGTAAAAATAGTGTGCCAATTAGAGGGTAAAGTCTTATATCGTTAACATTTCATAAATGGAGCATTTTCCATACACACTTATCAATGTGAATCCGTGTTGTTCGCACACGCAAGCCATTCCTTAGATCATCCATCTTATAAATCCTAAGAAATTTTATTTTTAGATTTTTGGAGTCATTGTTACAAGAAAACACAAGTTTGATCCTCTGCACACGCAAACCTTAATATGCTTTTAGTTTTTTGCACTCACAAAGGGTACATGCAATATTTAACAATTGTAGTCCACCTAAGGAGTAGCATTGGACAACTCTAATATCACAATCTAAAATTCCACCAATAATTATGATGCCTCTTAACCTTCTTACTAGGCAAATCAATATTTAACAATAATAGAATTCAGTTATTAATTCATTAACTAAGTCATGATATAAATACAACAACAATAACAATTCAGTAAAATTTCACTAGTGGGGTCTGCGGAGGATAAAGTGTACGCAGACCTTACCCCTACCCCAGAGGGGTATAGAGGCTGTTTCCGGGATACCCTCGGCTCAGAGACAATAGATCTGTGACAACAAAACCCGAAAAATACTATCAGCAACGTGAGAGACATCAAATAAATGGAAAATCAGTAACACAAATATTATGCAAAAGTGTAAAACACAACATAAATCGTTGTTAAAGCTAGACAAAACACTATCATACTCGTCAATACAAAGAGGGAAATCGGGACAAAGAGGAAAACCGGTCGACTACCCATTAACCTACAACCTTAATGCTCGATCTCCACACCTTCCTATCAAGAGTCATGTCCTCGAAAATCTAAATATGCGCCATGTCCTGTCTGATCACCTCGACCCAATACTCCTTAGACCGCCCTCTACCTCTTCTCGTACCTTCCAAAGCCAACCGCTCACACCTCCTAACCGGGACATCTAGGATTCTCCTTTGCACGTGTCCGAACCATATAAGTCGCGCTTCCCGCGTCTTGTCGTCCGGGAAGCGTCTTGTCGTCCACCGGAGCCGTGCCCACCCTCTCCCGAATCATGATATAAACACGACCACAACTGTCTCACAAACGCTCCTAAGGCCTGGTGTCACAGTATCATCATGAGCATCCAACAAGAGTAAATAGTCTTAATTGAACAACAACATCTGTCTGAAAATAAAAATACATAGATAGATATAGATAATTAAGGAAGGGGGACTCCATGTGTTGCCGATCAGATTGATTAAGAAGTTCACCATAAAGTTTCCTGATATGCTACTAATCGGCTTGATGGGTACCATTAATACCAGTCTCAAAACCTACACAAGGTGCATAAGTATAGTATTAGTATAAAACTACGATGTTCGGTAATTATCAAGTCTAGCCTTGAAGAAATAGTGACGGGGGGTCAATACTGACACTTACTACCAGTCCAAAATACAAATGAAAGCATAATTAGAGCATGGTCTAAAGCATGATATTATCAATCGAGTCCAACAGTAGAGGCGCAGAAATTCTAAAATTTAGATATATTTTTCAGACAAGGAGATAGAATATAATATCAGTGATCTCAATACATTTTATAATCTTGATATAAATCAATCGACATTTATATATGTAAGAGCCACTGTATGAGTCTAGGTTGCGAATGTACGCTCATAATCAAATATCAATACTTTACTGCACAATTTCTTATACATAATACTGGCCAAGAGTCCAAACTAGCACCACTCTAGGTGTCTATGCTAACAAGGCCAAAAGAAACATGGGTAATTACCTGACTTCGGAGGGACAGATTAATATCCAAGCGCTATTGTGGTGTACTACCCGGCCCATTAATAATACTGTTACAACATACAACTTGATTTAATCATAGTATCGTTGCTTTGTGGAACCCGATCGAATCATAATATCGTTGCGACATGCAACCCGATCCAGTTATAATGTCATCAAAATCAATATCCACTCATAATTTACTTGGTACAAAAACTCTCAACTTTTCTCATTATCTTACTTTCCAGCTCAGGAATTTGCATATGAAATGAGATAACAAAGACGCGGCAGGATATAATAACAAAAATGCATATGAATATTTACATGAATAAAAGATGTCTATGGCTAATCATGTATTTCAACTTTCATAGCAGTTCAATATGCTTATTTAACATTCTTAAATTTGATCGTGACATCAATAAGAGCAAAGTACGCATATAGCTTAAAGATTATAAATCAGGAAAGGCGAATGTATAAGTGCGATTAAATTAGAAAGCTCAAAACAGTGAAAGAAGCATGTCATGTCTAAATTATCAAGTCATAACCCTAGCATGGATTCTAATCATGATTTAGATTATGTAGTCATAGAATCATAGAAACATAAATAGACAATTCATAAAGTCCAAAAAAGACATATCATAAGGCTAACTCTGTCTGGCTAAGGTCATAACTTAGCTAAGCATATACGCTCGTCACCTCACATATACGTACGCCTAATCAAGCAACAAATAGCAAATAGATCACCTATATGGAGAATTTTCTCCTGAAAAGATAGGCAAGTGAATTACCTCTGTCTGGTAAGCTTGAATCAATAACAATGGCCTTTTCTTTCAAATTCTCCTACAAACGGCTCAAATCGAATCAGATATTACTCAAAGGAGTCAAATAATGCTATAGGAATTAATATGAAATAATAAACTTCAATCTTTAAGTAAATACCAAAAAGTCAACAACAGTAAACCGGGACCAAATTGTCAAAATCTGAGTCAATGTGTAAATCTCGACTATCCATAACCTCATAAGTCCGAAGATAGGGTTAGATTCTAAATTCGGGTAAAAAATGACCCTCAAATCTCCTAAATACACCCTCTTAATTTGTATACAAAAATCCCAAATTTCTCGTGAAATTACATAATTTAGTGTAGAAACCCATGGAGAATCAAGATATAAAATTAAATCTAGGTAAAAAATACTTACCCACAGTAGTAATGAAAATCTCCTCAAAAATCGCCTCTTCCTAAGCTCCAAATCTCAAAAATGATGAAAAATGAGCCAACCTCAAAATATAAGGGCCTACTAGGCATTTCGCACATGCGCTCACTAAGTCGTAGGTGCGGCCATCGATTTTGAGACCCAAGCCTTTCTTCTGCCAACTATCTGTGCAGGATCCTTCTCTCCATCTACGCAAAGATATGCTCATCTACATCGTAGCTGGCGCGACATAAATCTGCAGGTACGTCTAGTGCATGAGTCCTCAATCTCCATTTTTGCGAGATCCATCACCAGGCCTGGCCTTTAGAGGCATGCAATCAATTTCACAAATGCACCATACACACCTGCACACTTCCAACCCTAGGTGCAACTAATCACCAACACCAGCCCCTTCGCTGATGCGACTATAACACCACATGAGCGACCTCGCACCTGCGCACAAAACACCGCAGGTGCAACGCACTTGAACTGGCATCATCATACCACTCCAAGATGGGCGGGAACCATCTCGAGACACAATTGACCCCCTTTGGCCCCCATGTATTCAAACCAATAAGTTCATTACTTAATTTAAACTTATCTAAAGACTTGATAGACCACAAATAACATCAAAACCAAGAATCAAAGATCAAAATCCATAACTTCCAAATTTGCAACTTATCCAAAAGCGTCCGAATCAAACTTAAACATTTTTTATTACAACTAAACTTCACACACTTGTTCAAATCATTAGGACCTATCCAAGGTCTCAAAACCAAAATCGAAGTCCAATAATTCTAAAGTCAACTTTTGGTCAAACCTATAAACTCTCCAATTCTTCAAATGGCTAACTTTCGACATATAGAGCCAATACCTACCAGGAACCTCCAAAACCAAATTCTAACCTACATCCAATTCCAAAATTACCATATGAACCTACTTGAACTATCAAATCTCCAGTCGGAGGTTGTCTGCTCAAATGTCAAACCTAAGTTAGAAACTTAAGCATCCAAAAGTGAAACTAAGTGTTCTAATTCACTCTCAAACATTCGAAACCAAACCAACCACTCCCACAAGTCATAAAATATCAAACAGGCATATGCAAAGCATCAAATAAGGGAATGGAACGCAAATACTTTAACGACCAACTAGATCAATGCATTCACTTCTCTTAAACAAATGTTCGTCCTCGAACAAATTTAGAATCATACCTGAAATTCCAAAGAGATAAGGATATTTGCTTCGCATGTTATGCTCGGTCTCCCAATTCACTTTCTTGACTGGTTGACCTCTCCACTGAACCTTCACTAATGCAGTCTCTTACGATCTCAACTTTAAAACATGCATATCCATTAGATCTTACTCATAAGCTATATTCTCATCAAACTGTACCGATCTAAAATCTACAAGTTAATTGTATTCACGATACCTCTAAAGCATGGAAATACGGAATACCGGATGAACTTTCGACGAGCTGGGTGGCAACGCAAGACTGTAATCCACCTCACCAACTCTCTCTAAAACCTCAAATGGACCTCAAATACACAGGCCTCAACTTACCAAATCTCTTCACGCCCTTCAGTGGAGAAACTCTAAGAAGAACCTCTTCACCTTCCATGATAGCCACATCACAAATCATATCGGCCTAAATCTTCTGCTTGGACTGTGTTGTATGAAGCCGCTCCTAAATCAACTTCACTTTCTCCAAAGTATCACGAACCAAATTGCCTAACAACCTGGCTTTACCGGGTTCAAACCAACCAATGGGAGAACGACACCCTCTACTACATAAAGCCTCATATCAAGCCATCTGAGTACGGGACTGGTAGATATTGTTGTAAGAAAATTCCACCAACGGTAATAACTGATCCCATTGCCTCCAAATTAAATAACACAGGATCTCAACATATCATCAAGGATTTGAACAGTCCACTCAAACTTTATATTCTTTTGCGGGTGAAATGCAATACAATGCCCCACATGTGTACCCAACTCTAATCGAATAGCTCTCTAAAAAAGCGATGTGATCTGAGTAACCCCTATCCGAAATGATAGAATCATTCACATCCATGCAAATGGATGTTCTCTATGATGTAGATCTAAGCCAACTTCTCCAAAGTGTAATAAATCATGACTGGAAAAAAAATGCACACACTTGGTCAATCTATCCACAATGACCTATATAGAGTCAAACTTCCTCAAGGTCTGTGGTAATTAAACTACAATGTCCATAGTAATGCGCTCCCACTTTCACTCCGGTATATCTATTTTCTGAAGAAAATCACCCCATCTCTAATTCTCATACTTGACCTTCTGACAATTCTAACACGGCGAGAATGTTGCTTTAATAATTCTGCTTCAAGTCACAATGCATCTTCATAGCACCTGGATGAATAGAATATATTGAGTTATGAGTCTCCTCAAGAATCAACTCCCTCAAAACATCAATATTAGGAACACAAATCTGATCCTGAAATCGCAATACACCATCATCTCTAATGATCACCTCCTTCGCACCACCTACAACATTGTGTCATTAAGGACAAGCAAAAAAGGGTCATCATACTGATGAGCTTTAATGCGCTGAAATAAGGACGATTGTGCAACAACACATGCAAAGCTCTACTAGACTCAAAAATATCCAATCTTACAAATCTGTTAGCCAAGGCCTGGACATCCATAACCAAAGGCCTTTCCAAAGCTAGAATGCATGCCAAACTCCCCATACTCTCCGCCTTCCTACTCAAAGCATCAGTTACCATATTCAACTTACCTATTCATAATCCTTAAGCAACTCAAGCCACCTCTATTGCCTCAAATTCAAATCCTTCTGCTTGAACACGTGCTGAAGACTTCTATGATCCGTATGAAATGACACATCATACAAGTAATTTCTCTAAATCTTGAGTGAATGCACAGTAGCCATAAATCCAAATCTTGAATCTGATAATATCTCTCATAATTCTTCACTGTGCATCAATACTGCACTAAGACTAATGCATGAAGAATCACAATTCACCGTGTATGGCCATGAACCTGTGGGCGGCACCAATACTCAGATGTAGTCAAAGCAGTCTTGAGCTTCTGAAATGATAAGGATGTGCATAGACTATCTCCAGTTGAACAAAGTCACTATCAAGAACAAATATCTTTTACCGAGGAATAATGACTTATTTTATCAGCTTCAGGGTGCCACGGTGTTTTTCAAGATTGACTTGAGATCTGGCTACCATCAGTTAAGGATTAGGACATCGGATGTCCCTGAGACAACGTTTTAGACTCAGCATGGTCACTATGAGTTCTTAGTGATGTCATTTGGCTTGACTAATGCTACAAAGCCTTTTTGAACTTGATGAACCGGCTTTTTAAGCCTTATTTGGATTCTTTTGTGATTGCCTTCATTGATAATATTTTGGTCTACTCCTGTAGTCGAGAGGAGAATGAGAAGCATCTTTGGATCGTATTTCAAACTTTGAGGGATCATCAGTTATATGCCAAGTTTTCAAAGTGTGAGTTCTAGTTAAACTTGGTTGCCTTTTTGGGCCATGTTGTATCTTCCGAGGGCATAAGTGGATCCTACGACAATTGAGGTAGTTCACAACTGGACTAGACCTACTTCAACTATAGATATTCAGAGCTTCTTGGGTTTGGCAAGTTATTATCCCCGGTTAATGGATGAGTTTTCATCTTTCTCATCCCTATTGACCAGGTTGACCCAAAAGTGTGCTCTTTTCAGATGGTCCGACGAGTATCAGTTGAGCTTTCATAAGGTCAAGATTTCATTGACTACAACTCCAGTGTTGGTGCTGCATACAGGTTTGGGATCCCATATCGCGTATTGTGATGCATCGCATATAGGGCTTGGCGCGGTACTAATATAGGATAGTAGGGTGATTGCTTACGTGTCACGACAGTTGAAGGTTCATAATAAGAATTATCATGTTCATGACTTAGAGTTGGAAGCCATTGTTCATGCGCTGAAAGATTTGGAGGCACTATCTGTATGTTGTTCATTGTGAGGTCTATACTGACCATTAGAGTCTCCAATACATGTTCAAGTAGAAAGACCTTAAATTGAGATAATGCAGATGGTTAGAGTTTTTGAAAGACTATGATATCACCATATTATATCATCCCGGGAAGGTCGATGCATTGAGTAGAAAGGCGAAGAGCATGGCTAGTTTAGCATAATTATCGGTAGCAGAGAGGCCACTAGCCACGGATGTTCAGGCTTTGGCCAATCAGTTTGTGAGATTGGATATTTCGGAGCCCAACCATGTTCTTGCTTGTGTTGCATAGTCATCATTGTTGGTGTATATCAAGGCTTTCCAATTTGATGATCCTCACTTAGTGGTGTTGAAGGATACGGTGCAGTGGGGTGGTGCTAAGAAGGTTTTGATTGGAGATGACGGTGTTATGCGGATTCAAATCCGGATTTGTGTTCTCAATGTTGATGAGTTAAGAGATTTCATCCTAGATGAGGCTCATAGCTCGTGTTATTCTATTCACCCAAGTGTCACGAAGATGTACCGTGACTTAAAACAACACTATTGGTGGTGAAGAATGAAGAAACACATTGTTGTTTATGTATCTCGGTGTTTGAATTTTCAACAGGTGAAATAAGAACATCATAAACCGGGTGGATTGACTCGGAGATTGGAGATAGTGGGAGCACATCACTATGAATTTTGTGTTAGGCTTAACATAGACCTTGAAGAAATATGATGCAGTTTGGGTTAGTGTGGACCGGTGGACTAAGTCTGTACACTTCATTTCAGTGGTGACTTCCTATTCTTTAGTGCAGTTGGCTTAGATTTATATCTAGGAGATTATCCTCCTGGACGGGATGCCCATTTTCATTATTTCTGGCCAAGGCACGCAGTTCATATCATATTTTTGGGGAGCCGTGCAGCGTGAGTTGGGCACACGGTTTGAGCTGAGTACCACATTTCATCCTCAAGCAAACGAGCAGTCTGAGAGCACTATCCAGATCTTGGAGGACATGTTACGCGCATGTGTTATGGATTTCGAAGGTTTGTGGGACTAGTTCTTACCTTTTGCAGAGTTCTCCTACAACAGTTACCACTCGAGCATTCATATGGCATCGTATGAGGCCTTATATGGGAGGCGATGTCGTTCACCAATTATTTGGTTTGAGACTAGAGAGGTCAGGTTGTTGGGCACTGATTTGGTCTTTGATTCTATGGAAAAGGTTAAGGTGATTCATTATCGACTTCCTACAACCTAGTCTAGACAGGGGAGTTATGCAGACCAGAAGGTTCGAGATGGGGCACATATGGGGGGAGATAAGTTTCTCCGTTGAGTGTCACCTATGAAGAGCGTGATGCGATTCACAAATAAGGGCAAGTTGAGCTTGAGGTTTATTGGGCCATTTGAGATCTTGGAGAGAGTTGGGGAGGATTCTTACAGGCTTGATTTTCCTCCTAGCCTAGCAGGAGTACATCCGCTATTCCATTTTCCATGCTTCGGAAGTAACATGAGTACAACTCGTATGTTTTGGACATCAACACGGTTCAGCTTGATGAGAATTCGGCCTATGAGGAGGAGTCAGTGGCTATTCTAGCCCAGAAGGTTTGAAAGTTGAGGTATAAGAGTTTTCCTTATGTGAAAGTGCAATGTAGAGGTCAACCAATTGATACAGCTACGTGGGAGTCCGAGTTTGATTTGCGGAGTAGATAGCCCCCACCTTTTTGCCAGTCCGGGGTACTTTTCTATGTATGTTCGAGGACGATTGTTTATTTTAGAGGTGGAGAATGTGACGATCTGGTAGGTCACTTTGAGTACTAACCTTAATTTTCATTATTCGAGACTTCCCGTAGCTTCATTTGATGTTTGTTGGTTTGTGTGCATGGTCCGTGTCGCTTTTCGAAAAGCTTTTATGTGAATTTTTGAAAATAAATGAAAATTTTGACTAAATATGAGGTTAAAGTTGACCAAGGTCAATATTTTGGGTAAATGACCCCGGATCGATATTTTGACGATGCCGATAGGATTATATTGTGATTTTGGATTTGGGAGTATGCCAGGAATTAAATTCGGAGGTCCCTAAGTTGATTCGACTTGTTTTTGTCGAAAGTTGGCAATTTGAATGTTTAGAAATTCTTTAGGTTTGACCATAGGTTGACTTTATAATTATCGGGTTCAGATTTTAGTTTTGGGATATGGAATAGGTCCATTTTTCTATTTGAAACTTGTTTGTAAAATTCGTTGTCATTCGCAGTCGGTTAGATAGGATTCAGACGCTCTGTTGTGATTCTAGAGGTTCTTGAGTTTTTTTTTAATTTCATAAGTTTTGATGTCCGATTCATGGTTCTAGATATTATTTTGGTGTTTTGATCATGCGAGCGAGTTCGTATGATATTTTTTGACTTGTGTGCATGTTCGATTTAGAGCCCATCTGGGGTAAGTTTTGGATAGACTACGGACCATTATTTGACTTTGAGGACTTTTGTTACTGGTGTCTTGTGCTTCGCGATTGCGAAGCTTCTATCATGATCGCGAAGGGGAAATTTGGGTAGGGAGCTGGTTGTTCTTCACGAACGCGAAAAAATGGGGGGCTTACCCTATGCGAACATGATGCTTTGAGTGATCTGGGGGAATACTAGGTGGCTCTTTGTCGCGAACGCGGACCATGGGTCATGAACATGATGGTAGCCTCGCGAACACATAGTCCCTTAGGACAGTACCCTTCACAAACGCGTAAGGTGCTTCGCGAGCGCGAAGAACACCTGACACCCATCTATTTAAAGGCTGAAAGTCGGAATTTGACCATTTTTTACCATTTTTGAAAGCTGGATCTCGGCCTAGAGGCGACTTTGAGGAGATTTTCATCCCAACTTCATTGGATAGTGATTTTAAACTAGTTTTGATGTAATTTCGTAATTACCCATTGATTTTAACCTTTAATCTATAAGTTTCACGGTAGAAATTGGTGGTTTTGGGTAGAAATATAAATTGGGATTTAGACCTCAAATTGAGGTCGGATTTTAAAACAAATTACATAACTGGGCTCAGAGGTGAATGTGTAATCATGTTTTGGTTTGAATATCGAATTTTGACCAAGCGGATCTGAATTGATCTTTGTTGACTTTTTTCAAATTCATTAAAGATCAAATCTTTTTCACTTATGGGCAATTTCTAAAACTTATTTAAATTATTTGATGCTAGATTTGATTAGTTTGGGATAATTCTAAAAGAATTTTCGTGGTTGGGAATTGATTTAGTTGTGGAGTGAGGCAAGTGTTGTGGTTAACTTTGACTTGGAGGAATTATGACGTGTTGGTCTATTTGTTGCGTGGATTATGTGTAGCGACGACGTATATGTAAGATGATGAGTATATATGTGTTTTTATTGGGTTAAATCATGCGGGTGAAATTTATTTTGTTGTACTGTATTATTTCATTGACTATGATTTCCATGCCTTAGTTAGATTATTATTTCTATAATTGTTTCCCTTAGTATTTATCTCTTATTTTGAAGTTGTGGGATATTGAAAATTGAGTTTGTTCATCATAACATTATGATTGAAGTGAAATTACTTTCCACCTTGCTTTGATAATTGGTATATTAGATTATTATTGTTTTTTGGTGAGGAAGAGTGAAAAGCACGAAGGGTGTTTCCCTGCCTTATTTGCATATTACTATCACTTACTGAGGGATTGTGAGGACTAAAGCACGAAAAGTGATGTCGTGCACTTAATTACTTATTATCATTATTCATATCATGTGAGGAAGAGAGTAAAAGAACAAAGGGTGATGTCGTATCATTTATTTATCATATTATTATTATTTGAGGATGAGAGTAAAAACTTGAAGGGTGATGCCGTGCCATTGCATTTATGATATTACACGGTGAAGATGAGAGTAAAATCACGAAAGATGATGTCGTGCCATTGGTGATTCCAATGCTTTATTTGATTTCTAGATTTGTGAGTTATTTAGTTGCATTATCTTTTATTTCGGAAGAAGGCTATTCGGTAATTTACACTTACTGTATCATGTTCCTTCCCTGTTAATATTTTAATTGCTCTGTCTGCTAGTTCTTTTGCTTTATATATATATATATATATATAAAG
>ML289597.1:77586-90804 GCA_005239495.1 Nicotiana undulata
TATATATATATATATATATATATATATATATATATATATGCACAGATTTTAGTAGGTGTATTGTCATAGACTTGTCACTACCTCTTTGAGGCCAGGTTCGACACTTGCGGAGTACATTGGTTCGCTTGTTCTCATGCTATATTTCTGCTCTTCTTGTGCAAACTTTGGAGTTGGTCCCAACGCGTTTAGCGGAGTTACTAGCGTGATCATAAATACATTTGGAGACTTGAGGTAGACCTCCATGGCAATCGCATTCCCTGAAGTCTCCTTTCTTACCTAGTTTTACTGTCTATTCTATTTCGAACAGTTGTGTTTCCGTCAGACATTTATTGTAGCACATTTTAGTACGTTCATGAATTTGTGATACCAAATTCTGGGTTTTGACTACGAGAAAGGATCACGGGAGAATGTCACGACCCAACCTATGGGCCGCGACGGGCACCCGGTACCTTACTCAACCGAGTACCAACATAACATATCTTTCTTATCGTACTATCATGGGTAAATGTGCCAAAATGGTCATCATGACATAACCGAAATAAACATAAGAGAATGCTAGACATAGGACGACCTAACATGATATAGAAACCTATACATGTGACATGTACGCCTATAAGGCTGACATGATCATTTGTAAACTCAAAACATAGGCCGACAAGGCCATACAAGTATCCATATACCTGACATTTGTCTACAAGCCTCTAAGAGTACATAAAAATCATAAAGGCCGGGATAGGGCCCCGCCATACCAATCATACATATCCCAATCATACTGACCTAATAGGCTACTCCGGAGAAAGTGGAGTGAAGCAACACCTTCCGCTGAGTCGATAGCCTACTAGGAGGACTGTCAACTTGTCTATCAGGACCTGCGGGCATGAAACGTAGCGTCCCCAGGAAAAAGGGACGTCAGTACAAATAAAGTACTGAGTATGTAAGGCAGAAAAACATAAATAAAAACAGTAATTTAAAGAGAGATGTAGGAGATATAACCTGTAGCATTTAAGTGCCTCTAAAAGATAGTGACATGAAATGCGTGATACATATATATACATAATCTTTTAAAAACATCCGCCTCTATGGGCATCAACATCATCATATCGTACCTGGCCTCAAAGAGGACTCAGTAAAAACGTACTCGTCCACGTGGAGCTCGATAAAACCCAACTGATCAGTGGTTGCACAATAGGTGTCGTACCCCGCCGACTATAGTGCAGCTCAGTAGAGTGAAATAGATACTATATATAATGCATGCTGGACTCATGGAATCACGCTCTAAACCTTTTGGAGTGACGTAAGGTAGTTGCACCTTCTATTAACATTATGGACATCATACCATAAATATGAACTTCACTAGGACTCAAGGATCACACATACTTTCTCAGAATAACTTTGTAAGCAAAGAACAACATGGACCACCTTAGTTTCTAAGAGTAGATTTATTATGAAATAGCGTATCGTTTACGTTCGTTTCACTTTAGATCAAGCCAAAAGAATGAAGGAAGAGCCTTAACATACCTTAACTCCGTTGAGTCCTTAATACCTTCCAAGAAATTCTTCAAAAACTCAACCCAATCTACCATAGCATGAGGAGATTCAAAATCAGTGCTGAGTATAAGTTCGCAACTTAAACTAGTAGCTCGTTTATGTAAATTTGGGCAGCATCTCCCCTATAACAAGGCCCTCCTCCAATACCTTATACCAACAACATCAAGAAAAAAACAATCACAACATGTATGCATTATTTCCCAACCTTACCTCCACCACAATATATCACAAAACAGCCCACACACTCTAATTACTTCATAGATAAAACGACAACTAAAGTAGTGTCAAAAAACCTAAAAATGTAACGACGAATGACCAGCCAACCATTCCATAATTATATGGTGTTTTTCCAAACCTTTTATCCTCCAAAAATACATAAAACATCAGCAAAATATACAACCCAACTGCAACATGAAACAGCCCACAAAACAGTCCCTACAAATTCAGCAACTCAAATTGATTTATCAGTTTACTAAAACACGTTTCGACTTGCCTTTTCTTTCAAATTGAGAAACACAACCAACATTACATAATTAATCATATTATTATATAAACCATACATGAATTCAACTTTATAAATAAGGTTACAACCATCCAACAGCGATGCAACAACAAACAACACTCGTTCGAAACTCGCTAGGTCTAGTCTTTACGATCGAGTTACAATTCGTACAAGCCTAGATAATGGAAGGAGAAGCATAAATTTACCTTGGACTGAGTAGAACCACTAAACCTAGACCTTCTTCATCCAAAATAATTCCCCTAACGTAGCTACAAGATGGAGAAAGAGAAACTAGCAAGTTGTTTGAGCTTTTCGGCACTAGAATCACATCGTAAACCCGAAATACCCTAGGGTTTGTGTGGGATTTTTGGAGAGGAGTTGCAGGGGTCCAATTTGGTTTTCATGGTCTTAAAGATAGGTGAAATAATGCGTTTATAAGCCCTTAAAATTCCCCTCTTGTCCGACTTTGGAACTTTTAATTGAGGCCTCTCTTTTTGGCAAGTAGGTGATGCACCTACTTGTCACCTACCAATTTGCGCTGTCTCGTGAAAATGCAAATACTCTCTACTCAAATATTGTATCAATGAACGGTTTAATCCGTTGGAAATTAGACTCATGTATCTTCTATTTGGTAGGTAGATCATCCCGTAATTCCAAGTACATTGGTAGAAATGCTCGGCTACATTTGACCTAATTTTCTACATATTTGTGAATGTAACTTGTGATGAGCTTTGCCAAATTTTGTTCCACAACTCGCTTGACTTCAAGACGTAGCACACGACAATCATACGACAAAAATAACTCATATCATAACCTCTTTATCATGTAATGAACCATAGTCTCACCCTAAAGTACATGTTATAACATTCCAAACTCGTCGACTTTCGACAAAACTTATTTTCTTCAATTGGTTTAGCTTCTAAGCTTTCCAACCCTCTTGGTAATCTTTATTCATGATCATAAATATTTGTAACCTCCAAGGTAACATTATTAACTTATTTTATATGCTTCCAAATACAATCTTATTTCTAAGCTTACATCAATTGACTTACGACGTACTCTCACGTACGAAAACATGGGATGTAACATCATTCCCCCTTTTGGAACATTCATCCTCGAATGTTGACTAATGCACTTATCTGTCTCTTAAGCAATAGCTCTTACTAAAACTTTAATATTTTCCTTTCCATCTAGGGAGTTGTTCGGTGAATAAATCCAAAGGCTAGGGCATTCCCCCCTTTAGGCCTCTTTCTCACACCACGACTTGTGGTCAAAATTCTTCCAATCTCGTAATTGTTTATACCTTATTTCATGCAGCTTGTACAATTTTGACCTTGTATGTGCGCCTATGCGACTCTTTTCTCCTTTTTCCTCTAACTTTTAGCCAATATCTAGGCCTCTCTTTGGGAACATATACAGAACTCGACAAGTTATCCCTCTGGGCATGTATAGGTGTATTGAACATTTTCTATCGGTACTTTGTAAAACTTATGACTATTGATATATATTGTTTCATATCCTCGGTTATCTATACTCATGGATTTACTATATCTTGGTGTGTCATCCTATACCATAACACTTACTTCATATTATTATTTGCCGAGATTTGTAACCCCAACTATAGGTTACACTGTCGCTGCTTATCCTATATGTATAAATCTAAGTCTTTTAATGCTTCCTCATTACTTCTCATCTTAAGAATGACAGCCTAATCTCATCTCATACTTTGGAACTTTTATCGATCCATTGTTGATTCACCTTAATGTTGATCCATAATCTACTATTGCTAACTTGAATCCTCACATATAATACATTGTCACTAGGGACTACGTCACATCAGGGACATTTGAAGTGATTTTCTTTATCCACCTAGGGATGATACTATACTTCAATAACCGTATTTCATAGCATCATAACATGATTCATCTTATGGGGGGTATTCTAATCCAGTACGGTTCATGAAATCCTTGTTCTCAAAATCATTACTCAATCAAAGGCCTAAACGTCATCCTCTTATCATTTATCACAATTACATCCTTACTTTACTACCAGGGTAGCATTCCATCTCTTCTAAATGCTCTTAGTTTTAAACTCCTTTGAGTCCACTCATGCTATACTGAGATTTTAATAACTTTATGGAAACCATCATCTCTCTTGTTGTGATGGGTTTAATCCCGAGTAATTACCTATTCTCGTCACCTTCTCACACACCTTTTCTTATCCTTACTCTTTTCTAGCTAAAACATTGTTTCTCTACCATACTTTAGATTGTGACCTACGCATATCTATTTATACTACTCGTAACTTTCCTTTAACATGCTAGAACCATAGATTTCCTTTCATGCCTTCTCAGTTGTATTTAAATGTGAGCAATTACTTTTCCTGGTCGTTCTGACACTTGCTGCATAGATACTTGGCTTATCTTAGTGCCCACGAATACGGGAGTTCCCTGTAACTCATATGATCTCAATTATAACCTTTTAATTTTTTTTCTTCCTGTTCATTAGCCACAATAGGTGCCACTTTCTAATGGAGTGCATACAACATTATAGTGAAACTGCTGTTACAAGACCATTTCTTCTTTAGGTCACTATGCTTATGTTGAAGCATGTTTCCTTATTTCCTCAGCTAGTCTTTCGTTGTAGTACTTAGGGAGTATCCTCTGACTTTTGTAAGGTTGCGAGCTCATTATATCGCATACTCAACGGAAGTTTTGATGTCCTTCCTCGCCTATAATTTTCCATAGTTACTTACCTCCATACCCTTGTTCTTGTAGGGTTGCTTCTGAATTGAAATTTCAGTTGTCTCCCTTGTGTCACTCTCTTTTATTTTCGTAACACTTACATTGTACCTCTACTACCCCAACTTCTGTCTGAATATTTCTCAAGGATTACAATGTCGTATCTAAGAGACTGAATTTCCTATGATGGGTTTCACTACGTTTATCTTTCATGATCTACTGATTTGTCTGTATCCTCCTATTTATTCATAACTAGGCTCTTCCTGAATCAACTACAGACTACCCGTTGGTCCACTCTCATATCTGTATTTTATGTAACGCCTCTTGGGTTATGTCCTTTGTCTTAACTTACCTCTCGTACGGGATCCTTATGTATCAAGTGTTCATTCACACTTATTCATCAATATCATCGAGTGCAAAAACCTTATTGATTCTCCTCGGCGTCATACTTGCATAATGTTCTGGAGTCATATTATATATGTAGGATCTGAATAAATGCAATCTCATTCCTTTCACCTTTTTACTGTGTTCTTCCTTTACCATTCGATAGTTACCTCTTTATCTTTGGCATTTTTTTCACATCTTCACTCACATATTACTCGCCTTGTGGTAACCCTTCTACACCAGGGATAATTGAATTTCTTACTCGCAAAGGTGACACCTGGTATACCTGGCACATTTAGTCCCTTAAGCTTAACTCTACTCATAGTGCTTGCTTTAGGGAAGCGTCTTCGTGAATGACCTTTAAAGGTTATTCTTCTATTGTTCATTCTATTATTGTCGAAACACGATCTCTGGAACGATGTCAACTATTACCAATTCCTTCGGTCCCTAATTCATGTTCAGTTTATCTTGTTCACTAGCCCATACTAATTTCTATTACTTTGAGGGTCTCGCTCTTCCTTCTAGTAACCATGTTTGAGTCACTAACTCATTTCTCAAAATGAGGGTATGGCTTTATGGCTTATACTTTTATTTCCTCAAGGCATGTCTCCTCTTGTCTTTTCTTTCACTTGACTATAGACTCTGTCATCCTGTCATATTTTGATTTACCGTTATCACTCATTTATCACATATTACTCATAATGCTTCATTTACTCTCTTCTTATTCTCCTGCTAATATCTCTGTTTATTACCTTGTTCTTAAAACTTCAACAAAACAACCTTTCGTTTTTAGATCCCCTTGCACCATCTCATTGGCCCTTGGGTCGACTAACATTCTCTCTTTACTAGGGGTAGGAGTCATCCTAAGGTAAATATTCCTCCCTTCTAGGATATCTTTTGAACTTTCTGAACATTCTAGTATTCATATTAAATTGTATTATTCTAGAGTGACCATCTGGCTATCTCCCAATGAGAACTATTACCATGTCTTGCACTACCCTTCAAAAATGTTAAATAATGATAACAACTCATCCACAATTTTGGGTTACTCTAACCCATGCTGGATCATGATATCCTATCCTTCTCTTAAATTATGTTAGTTAGCTCCCATAGGGCATAATTGGGACGGGTATGGACAATTGTAGATATCTATGTTACTATTGAAAGTAACTCAAACTGCTTATATTTATCTGCCTGAATTATAAATACTAATAATCTTTATTAACTAGGTACCGCGTACCCCTCTTCATCTTTCTTCTTTTACTTGTTAAAACTTGTATCTACCTTCTGATTCTCTCATTTCTTTGTACCATATGGGTAGATAGATATTCCTGCCTTAGATCTCCTTATTAAGAAACTTACACATCCTAGTACACACATGATCTGCTGAAGACCTCACATTTACTCATCATAAGAATGATTCAAATTTGAGTTCTTCTGACTCAACTCTTCCACAGTCACATTCAATCTCTTACCAATTGTCTTTCTAGATGTAGGCATCATTGTACTATGAATAACAGAAGTTAGGAGTTTAATTTCTTACAATAGAGCTCTACCACACGATCTAGAGTAAGATGGTCCTAAATGCCATGTAGCCTCCTACTTATAAGTGTGGTGCACAACACACCCATAAATAAGACTCTACTAGACACGACTTGTAGACATCCCTAGGATAGAATTTCTCTGATACCACTTATGTCATGACTCAACCTATGTGTCGCGACGGGCACACGGTACCTTACTCAACTGAGTACCAACATAAGATATCCTTCTTATCGTACTATCATGGGTAAATGTGCCAAAATGGTCATCATTACATAACCTAAATAAACATAAAGGAATGCTAGACATAGGACGACCTAACATGATATAGAAACCTATACATGTGACATGTGCGCCTATAAGGCTGACATGGTCATTTGTAAACTCAAAACATAGGCCGACAAGGCCATACAAGTAGAAATATACTTGACATTTATCTACAAGCCTCTAAGAGTACATAAAAATCAGTCGGGACAGGGCCCCACCATACCAGTCAATACATGTCCCAATCATACTAACCAAATAGGCTACTCCGGAGTAAGTGGAGTGCAACAACACCTTCCGCTGAGTTGATAGCCTACTAGGAGGACTGTCAACCTGTCTATCGGGACCTGTGGGCATGAAACGCAGCGTCCCTAAGCAAAAGGGACGTCAATACGAATAAAGTACTCAGTATGTAAGTTAGAAAAGCATAAATAAGAACAGTAATGTAAAGAGAGATGTAGGAGATACAACCTATTACATCTGAGTGCCTCTAAGAGATAATGACATGAAATGTGTGATACATATATATACATAATATTTTAAAAACATCCGCCTATGTGGGCATCATCATCATCATATTGTACCCGTCCTCAAAGAGGACTTGGTAAAAACGTACCCGGCCACGTGGAGCTCGGTAAAACCCAACTGATCAATGGTTGCACAATAGGTGTCGTACCCGATCGACTATAGCGCGGATCGGTAGAGTAAAATAGATACTATATATAATGCATGTTGGACTCATGGAATCATGCTCTAAACCTTTATCATACATACTTTCTCAGAAGAACTTTGTATGGAAAGAACAACATGGACCACCTTAGTTTCTAGGAGTAGATTCATTATGGAATAGTGTAACGTTGATGTTCGTTTCACTTTAGATCATGACAAAAGAATGAAGGAAGAGCCTTAACATACCTTAACTTTGTTGAGTACTTAATACTTTCCAAGAAATTCTTCAAAAACTCAACTCAATCTACCACAGCATGAGGAGATTCAAAATCAGTGCTGAGTATAAGTTCGCAACTTAAACTAGTAGCTCGTTTATGTAAATTTGGGCAGCATCTCCCCTATAACAAGCCCCTCCCCCAATACCATATACCAACAACACCAAGAATAAAACAATAACAACATGTATTCATTATTTCCCAACCTTACCTCCACCATTCACAAAACAACCCACACACTCTAATCACTTCATACATAAAACGACAACTAAAGTAGTGTCAAAAAACCTAAATATATAACGACGAATGACCATCCAACCATTACATAATTATATGGTGTTTTTCCACACCTTATATCCTCCAAAACTCCATAAAACATAAGAAAAATAGACAACCCAACTGCAACATGAAACAACCCACAAAACAGTCCCTACAAGTTCAGCAACTCAAATTGATTTATCAGTTTACTAAAATACGTTTCGACTTGTCTTTTCTTTCAAATTGAGAAACACAACCAACAATACATAATTAAGCATATTATTCTATAAACCATCCACGAATTCAAATTGAAAAATAAGGTTACAACCAGCCAACAGCGATGCAATAACAAACAACATACCACTCGTTCGAAACTCGCTAGGTCTAGTCTTTACGATCGAGTTACAATTCGTACAAGCCTAGATAAGGGAAGGAGAAGCATAAATTTACCTTAGACTGAGTAGAACCACGAAACCTAGACCTTCTTCATCCAAAATAAGTCCCTCAACGCAGCTGCAAGAAGGAGAAAGAGAAACTAGCAAGCTATTTGAGCTTTTCGGCACTAGAATCACATCGTAAACCCAAAATACCCTAGGGTTTGTGTGGGATTTTTTGGGAGGAGCTGCAGGGGTTCAATTTGGTTTTTATTGTCTGAAAGATGGGTGAAATAATGAGTTGATAAGCCCTTAAAATTTCCCTCTTGGCCGACTTTAGAACTTTTAATTGAGGCCTCTTCTTTTGGCAAGTAGGTGATGCACCTACTTGTCACCTACCAATCTGCGCAGTCTCGTGAAAATGCAAATACTCTCTACTCAAATATTGTATCAATGAACGGTTTAATCCATTGTAATTAGACTCGTATATCTTCTATTTGGTAGGTAGATCATCTCGTACTTCTAAGTACATTGGTAGAAATGCTCGGCTACATTTGACCTAATTTTCAACATATTTGTGAATGTAACTTGTGTTGTTCTTTGCCAACTTTTGTTCCACAACTCGCTTGACTTCAAGACGTAGCACACGACAATCATACGACATCAATAACTCATATCATAACCTCCTTATCATGTAATGAACCATAGCCTCACCCTAAAGTACATGTTATAACATTCCAAACTCATCGACTTTTGACAAAACTTATTTTCTCCAATTGGTTTAGCATCTAAGCTTTCCAACCCTCTTGGTACTCGTTATTCATGATCTTAAATATTTGTAAACTCTAAGGTAACATGATTAACTTACTTTATATGCTTCCAAATACAATCTTATTTCTGAGCTTACATCAATTGACTTACGACGTACTCTCACGTACGAAAACATGGGGTGTAACACAGAAATCTCGGCACGTATCAAGATGAGGCCGATTAAATAGTCAATCATAAGATTTCTTACTGTATTTAGAGTTGTATCAAGAGTAGGACTCCCCTACTATATAAAGGGGGTATAATCATTTCTAAAACACATTACATTTGCGCAATACAAAGCACTGTATTTGGACCCAAAGTATAACGAATATCATATTTAAACCTATTCTCGTAGTACATAGGTGTATTTAGCCCTTTGCCATATATTCAATTCATCCTGATCTAAACAAATTTTGGGTTCTTCCAACCATGTTCATTCTAAAATAATATTTATGTATTTACTTTTAATTTCTCAGAGTAGAATAAATAAATTATCCGTTAAAGAAAAAGTGACTAAAGTAGGATTCGATTGTCTTCAAGTTATATTTCTACACTTTTCTCGAGCATCCCCTCTAAATAGATTCACAAAGAAAAGAAAAAACACCTAAAAAAATCGAAAGAGTATTTAATTGGATTGGATATGAGGATATCCGTTACTCTCACGGGAGCTGTGGTAATCAATAGGGGTGCTTACGTGGTTGACAATCATTTGACGAACTTAGATACTGTGGTGACCTACACAAAGATTATCCAATTTATCATGTCTGTACGTCGAACGTGTCAAAGATGGGCAGTGGAGCCTACGACACGTCAGGATTGGTCACACTATATGACGTGGCATTTATGGAGCCAAAATCTCTACGGTTTGGTAGCTGGAAGAAGTGTAAGCCACTCGTTTTAAGTGGCGGAGATTTCTCAGTCCTTTGCTTTGTGAAAATTATTAGAGTTAAGCCAATAGGGCCCTTAGTTATTTGGGTTGTCTCTTGAAGGACCAATAATTATTCCTTGTCATTTTCTTAATACGGTTGAAGAACCAATTACCAATGAATCAATAATAAATTCAATTGAAAAAATTCCAAAAAAAAAAAAATACTACTACTAGATTTCTAATGGCGATTCTAATGAATAATTCATCAATGACGAATAAAAAAAAATTCTTTTTCTTCACTTGAATCATAATTACAAGAATCTAGATTTGAATGAATCTAGTGGTAATTGAAAATAAAGGGCAAAATGATATAGATAGTTGGCAAAAGAGCAAATAGGAGCAACGAATTTCCCTTTTACTCCCCTTGTTTGCTTGAGCCGACTTCTTTGAAAATGGCAGCTTAGGACTGGCATGTGGGCCGGCCTGGGCCTTAAGTGGGCCGGTCAAAATGGTCATGGTCCAGGTCTCGAGCCAGTCTCAAAATTAAACGGCCCAAACACTCCAGGTTCTGATGGTCTTTTTGTAGGAACTAGTCCGAGAATGGGCCCACAAACTAATGGTCCGGGGTTAAACGGCCCCGACCAGTGAGCTAAGTGTGCCGAGAGGATACTTTTTTAATTTTCTTTTACAGAAATAAGAGACAAAAAGATGTTTAAAAAAATATCTAAGACAATTCCTTGTACATTTTATTATAGAATTGTGACCTAAATTTTTTAATTCGAATTTAAAGACAAAAATATTGTAAAGAGATATTCAAAAAATGCGTTATAATTTTACTATAGCATTAAAAAATATGACAATATCTTTCTTAGACTTCCTCCGTCCTATGGAATGATCACAGTGCTAAAATCACCATTGAGAAGAAAAAGAAACTAATCATGATATGCCACAATATAAGTTACATAATACATACTAATTTTTGTTCATACAAGTTATATGGTATCTCTTACAAACTTCATAAATCCTTCAAGGTTCGGAAGAATTTCCGTTGGTGGTGGCGGAAAAGAAGCTTGGTCATCACCGCTTCCGGGCGAAGCAACATCCTCCGCAAGTTCAACTAGCATTTCTTCGTAAGCTTCGTCTACCTCTGATTGTGATTCAGCAAGTCCAAAATTTCCAAACGGATCCAATCTCTGAAAAGTACTGATTTTTCCAAGCTCTCCTTCATAGAAGCTCTATAATCACCGAGTTAAAGTCTTGCTTGACTGAAAGCGCTTTCTGATGCCACTGTTGAAGCTTGAATAGTTAAAATGTCTCAGGCCATCCTTGAAAGAACCGAAAAGTATTTTTCTTTGTCCTTCCACCATTCCAAAAGATTAAAGGAGCCGTCGGATTCACTTCCTCAATTCTTTGTGACAAATAAACTTCAAGATCATTTAGTTGTGAAAAATCACTACTACTAGAACCTTGAGAACCCTTAAACCCCACCCAAGCACTAAGTGCTCTTACTCCCGCAGTTCTTTTAGAAGATTGAGAATCAGAATAAGAAGGAGTTGGAACATTTGGTCTAGCATGATTTAATGCAACTTGATAAACATTATAAATAGTTTGAGCATTTATTCTAATTGAGGCTATTGCTTCCGGAAGTTGAGGCAACTCCTCATCTTCAAGTGCTAAAGCATTATATACAGTTTTCATACCAAAATTGAAGACCTCCTAATTTCATACAAGGATTTAACAAAGCAGCAACACCATAAATATGGGGAATAGAAAAACATATATTTTTTAAACTTTTTTTTCTCATAGATTCAATAGCAAGTTTATAAATTTCCCTACCCTCTGAAAAATGAGCAAACAGATTTGCAAGTTCTGCAATATAAATTAAACAGTTAGAAATAGTAGGATAATATTTCCTAGAAAAATTCATTTGTAGCAATATAAAAATTTTCTAAAAAATCTACAAGAATTTTAACATTATCCCAATCCTCATTTGTAAGGTGTTCATTATCATCACTTACATGTGTATTAAACGCTGAGATTTGGGGGTTTCTATATTCTTATGCAACAACCAAACTTTCATACATGTAATTCCATCTAGTTGGACAACGTTTATGAACTTTTCTTTCTCTTAGACCAAATTCATCGCATTTTTTAAAATATTCTCTAAGTCTACTTCTACGGTTTAAATAAAAAGGCCAGTTAAGAGCCATTTTAACCTTTTCAATTTTAATATTTAAAATTCTCATAGCATCACCCGCAATTAAATGGTAAATATGACAAATACATCTAACATGAAAAATACTATAAAATGCAAGATTTAGCGTAATGGTAAGCAAGGATATAACATTTGTGTTACTAGTAGAATTATCCATTGAAACTGACATTATTTTATCACTACTGCAAAAGTATCTACAAATATCCGTAATTGTGCTAGCAATAAACTGCCCTGTGTGACGTGAATTAATTAATCTATAAGCAATAATGCACTTTTGCATTATTCAATCCTCATCAATCCAATGACTGGTAATAATAAGATAATCATAGTCGTTACCACTTCGACTAATATCAGTTGTAATAGCAACACGACAATTTATATGAGTATATAAATAGCGCAAATATTATTCATATTCATGTTTATATTTATAAATATAGCTCTTTACGGTTGAGCGAGAAAAACCTTTATAAGTAGGATTAAAATCTTTTCTAATATAATGCACAAAGTTAGGGTCAGAAGGAAAACTATAGGGTAAGCACATAACTATTACCATTTTTGCCAATTCTTCCCAATTTTTTTTGGATCATAATATAAAATACCACCGGTAACAGTGTTAATTTCCGGTTGAAATTGATTTGACTCGGTACTAGGGTCAACCTGACTAAGTAGGTACACTTTTCCCCTAGGCCAAAGCTTTCAGACGAAGATATTTGACTCTATCTTGAGGGTGTATCAATATGTGTCTAGCCAAAGTTCCCTCCTCCTCCCC
>ML289597.1:90943-109535 GCA_005239495.1 Nicotiana undulata
CCCCCCCCCCCCCCCCCCCCCCCCCCTCCCCCGCGATCCAAAATATTTAAAAGTTAACACTTTGCCACAAGTTTTACGCTTAGCCGTATTTTCTAGAATTAGTTAGTAAAAAATGTCCAAAGAGGAGATGATTTCGTCTGTTTGGTAGGTTATCTAGAAAAAGTAGGGGCAGTAACAGAAGTATCAGACGGGGCATAATTTGGATTAGCGGGGGTTATCACTAGTTGGGTTAACTTCATGAGCAAGACTGGTGGGTGTATCATCATCCGGTTGAGTTTCATCAAAATCTATTTCATCATCATCATTTTCATCAATAGATGGATTAGAATAAAGAGCATTCATTAATTCATGGTTAATTCTTCACCGCTCAAATATTATGGCAAAATTGACACTCGGTAAATTTGTAATAAACTATTACCGCTATCAAGAATAGCAATTGTAGGACGGATATGGGTTTGTTTCAGGGAGAGGGGGCAATGGAGGAGGAACAGATTGACCACTAGATTCGCCACTCTTGGGTTTTTCCTTATTTTTACCAAACATTTTTTTAAGTAAGCCATCATAATTAATCAAGCAATAGAAAATAAATAAAATAAATAAAACTATAATATTAAAACTTAAGAGTTGGAACGATTTTACCGAATTGATGAATAACTTGTTGAAAATTGATTATCGTAGAATACAGACTTCAATTCACCTACTTCATAATTTTTTCATAAATTGTAATAATAAAGTAAGCAATAATAGCAATTATAAAAGAAAATTAGAGAGAGATTGTGATAGATTGATAATTTTGTAAGAAAAATGAAAGAATGAGGGGGTATTTATAGTTGAAAATAGAAAAAAAGTGTAATTATAAGAAGTTTGGGGTTAAAACAAAGTTGGGGGGGGGGGGGGGGGGGGGGGGGGGGGGGGGGGGGGGAGGAGTGAATTAAATGGTTATTTTATAAATAGCCAACGACTATTTTTTAAAGGCCAACGGGCAGATTTTTCAAAGCCCAACGACAAAAGTTCTTTTTTTTAATTTTGACAGTTGGGACCGTTTGGGCCCACCAAGGACCGGTCTGGTCCCGGGCCTAGTGGTCCTAAAGTGAAGAACCGGACCAGAAGCCCGGACCAGGCCCACGCACACCGCTCCAACCAGTCCAGACCTGTTTGGCTTATTTGGCCCACGGTCCCGGGCCTGGACCGGCCCACTTTCCACCCTTGTGCCAGTTCCAGCCTCTTCAATCTTTTATGGAGTATCTCTCTCTTTTCTTCTTGCTCCAAGATCTTATTTTTTTACTTTATTTATGCAGTATTTAAAATTTACTAATTCGATTCATTGTTTGTGTTAAGTAGGCCTATTAAGGAAAGAAAATCACTCTCTATTAGAAACTTTATTTGTTTAGAAATCAAACTTAAAACCTTTAGTTAAATATGGATAAATGCCAATCATTTTGTCACATACCTTGATGGTTTGTTCCAAGAAGTTAATGCCAATTTATGATTTCATATGTTACGGGCTGCCTTTGTTGACTTTCGGTAGCAGTAATGCTGCACACTCCGAGCGGGTTGTGCGAGTGCCAGCCGTGCTAGCGGCACGTGCTGACGATGAGCTTCAACAATGATCATCAGGCAAAGAGACTATGTGGGAGGCAAGGACAATCTAGTAAAACATATGTTGTATTGCATGTCCTAAGAGTTCCAAGGAAGTATAACAAGGAAGTCGGAGGAGCCCAAGGGTCTAGCCTATTAGCGACGACGTGCGCGCCATGAATGTTAGCACCACACATTTTCTATCTATGGATGGGATATAGGAATTCCGGTTGAAGGCCTTATTTTTTATATGTCCTGATACATGCCTACCAAGTTTGGCGTCATTTAGAGTTCGTTTACCTATGGGCTTAAGTAAGCCAAGTTCAGTTGCATTGTAGTAATTAGCTCAATCTTGCGAAGGCTATATTTCTTTTCTCAAATATGAGAATGGGATGAAACTTCAGAAAAGTGTGGAGGAAGTCAAGACAAATCACAGACAACAAACGGAGCCTCATTCGGAGTAGATAGAAGTCCATTATGGTTCTCTGAAAAAACATGTCAAGTATGAAACATGGGCGTTTTATTTTTAAGCATATATAAGACGAGAGAGGTGTTGAGTGCTCAACCAAGCCACACCAAGTGAGAAAGCTTGAGACAAAATTTCAAGGGCTTGCCTAGGCATCTCTAATGAGTGTCCAAGGTATCCATACGAGTAAGGAATTCTATGGACGGTGCCACGCCTCAAGACTAACATTGGGCGCATAACTAGTGCCAAAGGCTTGACGTATGGAGCAACTAGGCCTTGCGGGTTACCGTAGGGATGGATAAAGATCTCTGTGCCGATTGGACACTCGAGGTGTCACTCTTAAGAGCCTCGTGTGTCGACTTGTGAGCATGGCTTGGGTTCAGCCTTGCAAGCAAGGGTTCGTTGGCCTAGATAGTCGTGGGCCAAAGGTGCACTATGCGGGATGGAAGTATATCGCGAGGGCTATGTTTGACAATGCCATATGAAAACCATAGGCATCCTATGAATGACGCACATGACAAAGGCCAAGGATTGAAGGTTGCCCTACTCGGGCAAAGCACAACTACATACCAAGGCACAAGAGAAATGTCAATCTTGAGGATTAGACCAGGGGCGGACCCACGTGTAAGGTTGTAGGTGCTACATCACCCACTGACTCTGACGGGGACTCAGTATACTAATATAAAATTTTTGTAAAACTTATATAATATATTGGCAAGCACCCATTAACCAAAAAGTTCAACATGTGCTTTGGTTCGGAGGTCGAAGTTGGGGCGCTTGGATACCTGTACGTTCTAGGATTGAATCTTGTTGTGTTTTCCAAAAAATAAGGAAAAGACTGGAAATGTTTTGTGTTTTCCAAAAAATAAGGAAAAGACTGAGCAGCGTTTTCTGTTTTCCAAAAAATAACACTTTTTTGTATTTTCCCCAAAATTAACACTTTTTCCTTATTTAATGAATTGTTGACTTCCTTGTTTGCTGATTTATTTATTACTCACGTTCTTTTACTTTTTTTTCCCCATTTTCTTATTTTCTCTCATTTACTAATTAGATGAGGAAAAGGAGAAAAAGAATGCGCCACTAGTTAAAATATTGGTAGGCTTTCAAAAGACATCAAACCAAAATATTAAAATATAACAGAATCCCTCTCGGGCCTCGGTTTCTCCAATTCTTCTTGTAGGTTACGTAGGTTACCCAGTGAACAACAAGTTTTCTTGACCTTTCCATCTCAAAATTAAAACACAAGGAACAAGGTAATAAGATTTGGTATTTTGATTTAAGCTAGAGATTGTGGGTATAAATAAAAATATTCTATCGAGGATATTGGGTTTTACAAATTATACTTCTTATTATCTATGCTTTGTAAAATAAATTTAGTAATTTTTTATATGAATACACCCACTGATTGTAATTATTTTGTGGATAATAAACAATAGTTATGTGTACTTGGCCAAAAGTGAAAAATAAATTTATCTCTATTTCTAACTTAATTTCAAAACTGATTTTTTGGGATAAATGTAGGTTATTAGCATCAGTTTGTGCGATTGATGAATTTATCCTCATTGGCTCATTGCTTCAAAAATTTGTAAGTTTTCATCTTGTCTTCCGAAAAATAAATTTCTAACATTTTTAGTGATAAAGAAAGGTGATCAGTTTTCCGATGCAATGTGGTTAAATATGTTGCTATTGCTTTATTATTTGTATTATTATAGAGGGGCACAAGTTCCCCAATATGATTTAGTTGAGTTATTTGAATTGAATTTTTAGGTAAAATTGAATAAAATTGAATCTTATTCTGTAGGAATATTTCATCAATCTTTGTGAATCGGGAAGAATAGGTTTGTCAAAAGTGAACTTCGTAACAGTATCGGCGATGAATTTTTAAATAGTTGTTTAGTTTGCTACGTAGAGCGTAAGATATTTGCGAGCGTAAGATATAGCACTTTTATATTAATAGAAAGTGAGCACCCACGACCTTAAAATCCTGGATCCGCCACTGGATTAGACTGCGAGCGAGAGCGACGCTCACTGCCAGGCAAGGGACTGACATGTCCGTAGCCAAACCCCGGGTGTGCGTAATGTTAAGAGTTAAGACCTAACTAATAAAATGCGCCCCAGGAATATGTCAACAAGACAAGGCTGAAGCCTTGGCATCAAACGGGCGGCACAGGAGAAGCCAAGCCTCTAAGGCAAGCTTCGACATAGGCATATGATTGTGCTAGAAAACATGGGATAAGAGAAGGCTGGCTTGTAGTCAGGTGGGATTATGGGCGCTGCACGAGCCATTTGAGTGCCGCTGACACTATGGAGGAGTCGGCCCGTGACAGTTACTGTGTATTTCCTTAGTATAAAAATGAGTGATGTTTGAAGGATAGAGATTAATATATCTAATAGGAGTACTTTGTATCACTCTCATCATACTTTATTATTTATTAAAAACAACATACGTACTGTAACTATATAAAAAGTTAATACTTCATCCTTTTTTATTTATAAGACACTATTTTCATATTATTTTGTTTAACAAGAAGAATAGAAGCTTTCTAAGTGTGAAAACAATTTAATTTAAAGTTTTTCATATAAATATTATGACATGTATAAGAACAAAAGTTTCAAAAACCTTTCTAAAGTCTAATAATCATCCAAAAAACAAGTTTGAGAAGTTTTTCAATTCTTTCTTAACTTCAGTATAAAAATTATATTGTTTGACTCCAGCAATATTATACTAGTATATAGTATCATTCTTTAATTTGTGGTAAAAAAGGAATATTTGGAACAAAGATGGTTTTAATTATCACTTTAGGAAGACATTCACCTAATCGGTGTCGTTCGTATAGTCATTTTCACGTTAGGTCTTTTGTATACGTAATGAATTTGCTTTTTTGACCGCTTAACAATTGTTAAATGAAAATATTTGGTATTTGGAAAAGGAAAGGAAAGCACGTCTATTTTCAGAAGATAGAAACTGTTTGAGAAGGAATAACAAAGTAAAAATAGCATTGGAGTAGAGCTACTTAATTCGACAATAACTCAAGGGAAAATTTGTACGCGTTTCTCATGTCTATCATAAGTCATAACAACAAAGTGAATGTGTGTCATTTTAGTTTAGATAAAATTCGATCATGATACTGCTTCGATTTTACGTATGATGAAATTAAGAGCCGTTGATAATATGATGATTGACCTCTCTTAATTAGTTGGAGTGGATCAAAATAAACTCTGTATGACCAAGAAAGATCCAAAAAACAAGTCAAGATCAGACGTGAAAAAAGAACAAATTAAAGTTGAGAGATTCCAAGCTGAAAAGATAAACTCAAGGGATATTTGTTTGTTACTACTTGTTAATAGGAATCGGGGGCAGAATGGACAATGGAATCATGAACTTGAAAATGTGATGCGTTTAAGATAAACTAATTAATTGTCACCCGAAAAAACAGAGTAGAAACAAGTTACAAGTACAAATAAAGTGGATGAAAAAGGCACATCAAGATAAACCAAGCTCTCTCTCTCTATATATCCTATATTTAGAGCCCTAGTTTTATATTATCCTAAGCTTTCCCTCTATGCACTAAATATTGAAGCTTCTCCTTCTCTCTCACATGGCCGCTCCTATCAATCGACTCTCTCTTGCCATGGAAAGAACTGGCCAATGGTACTATCAAACACACCCCATTATTAATCTCTTTTCCTGTCTCTGTTTGTATTAACTTTATATCCATATATATGACAGGGTGTTTTCCCAAGAAATTCCAACTGATGTTGTTGTTGAAGTAGGTGAAGCAAACTTTAATCTTCACAAGGTACGTTATTTAATGGATTTGAGTTGAATTAAAGTTTAGTTATTTAGTTATTCTGATTGTTTTCCGTGGCTGGCAGTTCATGCTTGTGGCAAAGAGCAACTACATAAGGAAACTTATACTAGGGTCTAAAGAAACAGAAGTAACGAGGATAAACTTGTCAGAGATACCAGGAGGTCCTGAGATGTTTGAAAAAGCAGCCAAGTTTTGCTATGGAGTCAACTTCGAAATCACAGTTCATAATGTAGCTGCTCTTCGTTGTGCTGCTGACTACTTACAAATGACTGATAAATACTGCGATAACAATCTTGCTAGCAGGACAGAAGATTTCCTTGCCCAAGTTGCCTTGACTAGCCTTTCTGGCGCACTTGTCGTATTAAAGTCTTGTGAAAATCTTCTTCCCCTTGCTGAGGACCTCAAGATCGTTCAAAGATGTGTTGAAATCGCCAGTGCTAAGGTACTCAATTCATCTCATTTAAAAGTTTATAATTTTATTCAAGAAAAGCATTAACTATAATACTAAATATTGAGTTTTGTGTAGGCATGTGTGGAGGCCAATTTTCCAAGCAGATCACCACCAAATTGGTGGACGGAAGAGTTAACCATATTAGACATAGCTTTTTTCGAGAGAATTATCACTTCCATGAAAACTCGGGGAGCAAAAGCGTTGACAGCAGCAAGTGCTATAATCACGTATACAGAGAGGTCTCTTCGTGATCTTGTACGTGACCACTCCGGAAATGGCACCAGATTAGTCGAGCCAGAGGACTCCGACATTAGGATGCATCAACGGCAACTTCTCGAGTCAATTGTCAAACTCTTACCTGCAGACAAAGCAGCTTTTCCCATCAATTTCCTATGTTGTCTCCTCCGTACAGCAATTTTCTTAAGAGCAGCTAATAGTTGTAAGAATGAATTGGAGAAAAGGATATCAGCAATTTTAGAACATGTCACTGTAGACGATCTACTCGTGTTGTCTTTTACTTATGATGGCGAAAGATTATTCGATCTTGAGAGCGTTAGGAGAATTATTTCTGGATTTATGGAGAAAGAGAAGACTGTGGCGGTTTTCAATGGTGGTGATTTGGGACAACAATTTTGTTCCACGGCGATGCAGCGTGTTGCAAAGACTGTAGATGCGTATCTTGGTGAAACTGCCACTTTTGGGGACCTCACTATAGCCAAATTCAATGGAATTGCTATTTTGGTTCCTAAGGGAGCTAGGAAGGTTGATGATGATCTTTACAGAGCCGTCGATATCTACTTAAAGGTAATAAATCCTTTTCGCAGATTTATTAGTACAATTACTTTAGATTCCAATGTCCTTTTTAGGTAATATTGGATTATGGCAGACTTAATTAAGTGGAATGACATGAAGTGTGAGGATTTAATATAGCCAGCTCCGGTTTGTTTGGAGTTATAGTTACTGTTGTTGTTTGTAGCAGCAAGATATTATGCTTAACGACTTAGATTTGCATGTTAATTTCGAATAATGTAGCAGTTATAAAGAAAATCAGAAAGAGTACGTAATTGGATCTTTGTAAAATGATTGCAGGCACATCCAAATTTGGATGAAATTGAAAGAGAGAAAGTTTGCAGCGTGATGGATACACTGAAACTTTCGTATGAAGCCAGAGTTCATGCTTCACAAAACAAACGTTTGCCAGTGCAGATAGTCCTTCATGCTCTCTACTTCGATCAACTGAAGATAAGGAGTGGCGGAGATGATACAGCCAATTTACCCGAAGCCATGGCAACAAGGAACCAATTACAAGCCGATGTTTCGCTTGTCAAGGAGAACGAAGCTCTTAGAACTGAACTGTTGAAGATGAAAATGTACATATCCGATATACAGAAAACAAGTCAAGGGACTACTTCTGCTAAACCCACTCTTAGCAGGAAGCCAACCTTCTTTTCTTCTGTCTCCAAAAAATTGGGGAAATTAAATCCCTTCAAGCATGGATCGAAGGACACTTCTATGATTGATGATGCCACTGTTGATATTACTAAGCCTAGGAGGAGAAGATTTTCCATTTCCTGAGTTAATTATGTTGTTTGTTCACCATATATTTGCTTTTAGTTTATGTTGAGTGAGAATGATTGAATTTGTGTAAAGGATTGATTCTGTTGTTTGTTTATTCTCCTTTTAGGACGAGGATTGCATTTATATCCCCATGTTCTAATGTTACTACAAAGTAGAAAACACTTGTTTTTTCAATACTGTGTTAATTCATGTGATTATAGACCCAACTCTATTTTCTGTATGTATCACAAGTGATCACACAAAAGATTTCTTCATCTCTTTATTGTATTCCTCTAAATTGTTTGTCATGTGGACTGAAATCAAAGTTGTTAATGTTTACTCCTAAAACGGTATAATTGAATTTGTTTGTGATTACTAGACAAGTCCTAAAAATAATGAAATAACTGGTGAAATATAAAATACTTAGCCTTAGAATGTAGATGGAACGACAAAGCCGATGATTCCGGGAACAAGATTTCCGAGCACAACAATAATAAGATCAAAAGCGAAAAAGTAAAATTGTATTAAAATTGTATATAGAGTGTATTGTAAATTAGCTAGAAAATTCGTGTCATTTACAATGATAACGAAGCTCTCTTTTTATAGCTATGTCTAGGGAAGGAAGTCCTAGGATCATGCCCTTCTTTAATGTCAATTATGAGGGCCATTGACGAAGATGTAACGTTAGATATAAATGCCAAATTCCTTGTAACGGGCCGTCATCCTTAATGCTGCAAAATATTCTGTATTAAATGTTCCGGGCGCAAAGTATGTAATACTCCTTTTATGATCGTTATTCCTCCCGGTGACAAGCGGAATAACTATGTTCGGTGGCCATCCCCATCTTGTGTTCCACGTGTCCTTCCTTTATGCGACCACGTGTCATGTCGTATTACCGAGAGCCTGCAGTAGTGGTCCGACGATGTCCACCCCCTAGTTCATGAACGACCACGGGGACAAAACCGAATGTAGGGGTTCTGCCGGTTGATGTACTAGTGGTGTGTAGTGTTGGCACTTATCATATTTTCGTACAAAGTCTTTGGCATCTTGTTCCATCCGAGGCCAATAATATCTTGCCCTACTAATTTCAGAACCAAAAAATCTGCACCTGAGTGGTTGCCGCATATCCTTTCGTGGACTTTTCTCATGACATAGTTAGCTTTTGATGCTCCTAAGCACCGGGCCAATGGGCCTTGAAAGGATTTTCTATACAATTGGCCTTTCTTGAAGCTATATCGTACAACTTTGGCACGTAACTCTCTTGATGCTTTCGGGTCTTTGGGCAACTTTTCATGCTCGAGATAATCGATTATTTCGTTTCTCCAGTCCTAGACCAAACTAGTCGAATTCACCTTATAGTAGCCATCCGTGTCCAAGACTGAGTTCATCAGTTGTACTACCGTTCCTGATTCCGATCCCTGGACTTCTATCGACGAGCCCAAATTTTCCAATGCATCTGCTTCCGCATTATCTTCCCCCAGGATATGAGTAATTGACCATGTAAGCATATAAATTTGGTTGGATTTTAAATTACAAATTATTCGGACCATATTAAATTCAAGACACTAGTCTAAACAAATATTGTGGCTACTTAATTAGGTTAATTATTTAAATCCAAAATATAAGTGATAGGCTAGTACATTTAATTGGATTACAACTTAAACGATAATCCCACTTCATTAGCCCAAGGTCCAAATGGCTATTAGCCCATCTTAAAACCAAGACTCATGCCACGTGTTAAGTGATGTAGCATTCCAAGTCAAAAGAACGAGCCAACAAAATCATGTCACGTGTCAAATGATGTGGCAATCCTAACCAAATAAATGAGCCAATGAAATCGTGTTACGCGTCAAGAAGGGGTGGCAATCCAAGTCAAATCAACAACTAATAGAATTGTACCAAGTGTCTAGATGGTATTAGTCAGTTCAAACAGACCAATCAAATCGCATGCCACACCACTCCCTACAACTATAAATAGAGGTCTTCATAAAGCTAGAATACACCAGAAGTGATAACAAGAACCAAGCAGAGAGCTCGTGGATCAAACACCGCAGATTTCTCTACAAGCTACAAGTTTAAGCACTCAAGCTACAAGTTCAAGTTCAAGATCAAGAACGAAGCCAAATAAAATACCAAGGCGTTCAAGATCAAATTATTTGTTCGTGATCAAATCCAAATTCAAGTTCAAGAAGGAGATTCAAGATCAAGCTTTACAAGCCCTTAAATCAAATCAAAGTCAAGCTCATCAAGATACATTACATTCTTGAAGAATCAGAGGAATACTATAGAGATTGTAACACTTTTATTTATTGAAATCAAACACTACATTTGTTACACAATTTTCTAGTCTTGATTATTTATTTATTTCGACTCGAAAATTTGTTGTTACAGACCACTCTTGGAATCGTGCCAATAAAGCCTGAACTTTTGCCACATATTGCTGCATACATTCTTCTTTCGTGTCAAAAATTCCGTAGACGTGATTTACCACCAACTGCGAATCATATTTGATTTCGATGACTTCGAAGTCAAGCCCCTAGGCCAATTCGAGCCCTGCAATCAAAGCTTCACACTCTGCTTTATTGTTAGTTAAATGAATCGTTCTGATGGCTTGCTCTAAGGTTTCCTCCGAAGGCACGATCAAGACTATTTCAAGCCCGGACCCTTTTACGTTTGTATCTCCGTCCATAAATAATGTCCCAACTCACGATGTCGATTCTGACACCATTATTGCTTCTTTGGCCGGCAGAGGCAACAGTCCCGGAATGAAATCGACAACGAAATCAGCTAAGACTTGCGACTTAATTGCAGTCCTCGATTTATGTTCTATATCGAACTAGCTCATTTCGACAACCCCTTTGGCCAATCTACCCGAGAGCTCCGGTTTATGGAGGATATTCCTCAAAGGGAAAGTAGTCACCACAACTATCAGGTTGCATTGGAAGTAGGGCATCAACTTCCGAGAGGTGACTACGAGAGCTAAGGCCAGCTTTCTAGATGTGGGTAGCTAGTTTCTGTTCTCGTTAAAATTTTGCTAACGTACTAAATGTGAGATTGCGTACCTTCGTCCTCTCGGACTAAAACTACACTTACTGCAACTTCTGAAACCACGAGGTAGACTAAGCAACATTTTGCCTTCTTTTGGTTTTGAGAGCAACGGAGGGCTTGGCAAATATTTCTTCAACTCCTTCAAGTCTTGCTGACACTCCTGTGTCCACTCGAAATTGTTTTTCTTTTAGAGTAGTGCGAAGAAGCGATGACATATTTCCGATGAACGAGAAATGAACCTGCTCAAAGCTGCCAATCTCCCTGTGATCCTCTGGACTTCTTTTATGTTAGACAATTATTCGGGATATCCTTTATGGCCTTGATTTTGTCGGGATTTACCTCAATTATCCTTTGTGAGACTAGGAATCCTAGGAACTTACCTGAACTGACCCAGAACACACACTTCTCGGGGTTAAGTTTCATATTATGCTCCCTCAGGATGTCGAATATTTCTTGCAAATGCTTCAAGTGGTCACCTGCATTCAAAGACTTAACGAGCATATCTTCTGTATATACTTCCATAGTCTTTCCTATTTATTTTTCAAACATATTATTCACGAGCTGTTGATACGTGGCTCTGGAATTTTTTAGCCCGAAGGGGATCACATTGTCACAATATATACCATAATTCATTATAAAAGAAGTCTTTTCCTGGTCTTCTGGGTTCGTCTTGATTTGATTGTACCCAGAATAAGCATCGAGGAAACTCATTAACTCGTGCCCGGCCGTGGCACCAATCATTTGATCGATATTTGGCAATGGGAATGAGCCGTTTGGGAACGCCTTATTAAGATCCTTATAATGTATGCGCATGAAAAAAATATTATTTTTCTTAGGAACTACTTCTACATTGGCCAGCTAGTCCAGATATCTTACCTCTCAGATGGAACCAATCTTAAGTAAATGGTTTACCTCTTATTTGGTAAATTTATTCCTTGCTTCAGCAACAACGCGCTTCTTTGCCTTACCAGAGGCATGTTGGAATCCAAGCTTAACTTGTGTACGGCTATCTCTGTCGGGATTCCTGTCATATCCTCGTGCGACCATGCAAAAAAATCGACGTTAATTTTAAGGATTTCAGTAAATGAAGACCTGTGTTGCGGGTGCAGTCTTGTTCCCAAATGGAATTTCCTTTCTAGGAATTCTTCGAACAACGCAACGTGCTCCAGTTCTTATGTCGTGGACTTCCTCGAGTCCGTCTCTTATGGTACCTGAAAATACCTTGGTACGTGATATTATTCCAACTCTTCTGTCCATGGTCTAAATTCCTTTGGTTCAGGGGCAGGTGTTGGTTCCTGTAATTGCTATGTTGCATGTTCCTTTCCTTTGTTACTAGAGACCGAAATTGCATTCATCTCTCTTGTTGCTGGTTGATCACCCCTAATCTGTTTGATCCCCTCGGGTGTCGGAAACTTTAACAATTGGTGTATGTTGAAGGCACAGTTTTCATCTCGTGCATCCATGGTCTTCCCAAGATTATTTATACCCCATATCTTCATCTACCACTTCGACGAGAGGTGTCTTCATTACTCCCTTGGCATTCGTGAGCAGCAAAATTTCCCCGGGTTATCACGCTTGCGAGGTTGAATCTAGCGAGGCGTTTCGTTGTTGCTTTCGGTGAGTTTATCTTGCTCCAGTACTCTCCAGTGTATGATATTAGCTGAACTTCCTGGATCCACTAAAATACGTTTAATTTTAAAATTTAACACATTTAAAGAAATTACTAGTGTGTCATTGTGCGGTAGCAGTAATCTGTCTACATCTTCATCCGTAAATGTGATATCGTCTTCCCTGAGCCTTTTACTATGAGTTATCAATACTTTTGTCTTCTTCAATAACAAAAAGGTGACCCTATTAATCTCATTCCCTTCGAAGATCATGTTTATCGTTTGGCGCGTAGGTTCATCTCCTGCTTTCGAGGTTTCCGCATCGCCCCTACTCAGACCATAATTGTTATTAGCTTGTCCACTCAAGAATTCTCTAAAGTTACCATTCTTCAACATTGTTGCCACTTCTTCTCGGAGGTGTCGACAGTCCCCAGTCCGGTGGCCGTTAGTGACGTTGTATTCACACCATAAATTGGGATCCCTCTGGCTGGGATCAGATTTCATAGGTCTTGGGAATCGTTATCTTTGATATTCATTATGGACGACACCAACTCTACTACACTGAAATTGAAGTTATACTCTGATAATTTTGGGTAAGAAGAATCTCGCGACCCCCATATTTCTTTATCCTGCAGCGATCCGTTGTTCCGGCAACAATCGATCTTTCTATCAATGGTGAACTTTTCTGCTGTTCGGAAGCTCCTGCCACGACCTTCTTGGCGTAGCTCCTCAATAGTGTGCCAATCCCTTTCAGAGTCTTAACTCATGTTAGCAATGTCACCTTCGGCCTGTCGCATCCTACGGTCATCGTCGTCAATCCTTTCATCCATACTGGCCCTCATATCAGGCACAATATCATTGAGGTGTCTTAATCCTTTGGATGTCTTTTCAAGATCCACAATGCAGTATGTATTATTTGTTTGACCAATCATGATCAACACTAGTATCCGTCACAAGGTTTTCCCTCGTCCAATAACAAACCTAGGCTTTGATACCAATTGTTATGTGGTGACTTCCTAAGATGTCTTAGAAGGGCGATGTAAGGAAATGCAACTGGCTTTCGTGTGATTACTTTCCGCCAACTGAAGGTCCCCTCCACAAGCTAGACTATACTATCAATGTCCTATGGGAAAGCCAATGTCAAGATGACAATGAAATAGAAAAGAGAATTGAATGAAAGCCTACTTGCATTAACATAGAACAATGATTATAAGAAAACCAACGTGGTGCCAGGGGGAGGAGACAAAAATGAGAGATTTGATTGCTTGCACCCCTCCCCCCCTTATATATGTCTAAAAAAAACCTAAGTTACAGGAGTAAACATAAATAAGTTAGAGAATCACAATGCAAAAAAAGAAGAAGTAAAACTACTCTATATTTACATGGAATGGGACCTAGGCTTATACAAAGGAAAAGCTGGTCTAGTGGCCGGCACTTGTAGGGGCTACATCCTTATTCAAAACATCAATCACTGCACACTCTGTGCGGGACATGAGCGCGTGGGCGCTGGCTGAAGGGCATTTGCTTGTAGGCGCCGACTATGGGTGGGCGCTAAGGGCGCTTTCAGTTGACGGGTTCTTTTGAGCATCACTTGTTGTTGGGTGCGGGAGTGGGTTAATGGTGGAGAAACATAGGCACAAACTCTCTTGTTGCTTGGTGCAGCCAGGACCACGAGGCCTGTCAATGACACTCAACGCTGAGAGGCTTTTCAAGGCGCATCCAAAGGGTCATGGGAAAAGGTTGGAAAGCAGCCTATGACATTACACACACAGAAGGGCCTTTGCATCAAAGTCACATGCTCTGCAAAAGCAAATAGACCCTCGCATAAGAGGGTCCGCACCTATGACCACAGCTGCACATGTGTGAATCACCAAAACCAAAACTTCTCACCCTCTCCAAAATACCCCAAAATCATTACGAAACGTACCCGAGCCCCTCAGAACCCTGTCCAATCACAGTAACAAGCCAAAATACACCTTCCAAACTTATCCGAAGATCCTAAACACCACAAATAACATTAAAACCAAGAATCAAATATCAAATCATTCTCGTAACTTTCAAACTTTCAAACATACATCGAACGCGTCCGAATCACACTTAAACATTCTAGATTACACCAAAATTTGCACACAAGTTCCTATCAACAAAACAAACTTATCAAAATCATCCTATACAAGGTTTCAAAACCACAATAGGAGCCTAATAACACCAAAGTCAACTCCCAGTTTAACTTATGAACTTTCTAATTCTTTAAATTTCCAACTTTCGACAAATAAAACCATAACCTTCTAGGAACATATTCGGATAAAAACAAATTCCCAAGCCCAAAATTATCATAAAAACCTATTGAAATGACCAAATAACCAATCCAAAGTCGTTTATTCACAAGTCAAACCTTGGTCAATTCTTCAAACTTAAAGCTTCCAAATTTAGAATCACTCTACCAAATCAATCCCAAAGCACTTGAAAATCAAGACTAACCATGCATGCAAGTAATAATACATCATATGAAGCTACTCGAAGTCTCAAACCATCGAACAGAATGCTTACGCTCAAAATAACTGATTTGATCATTACATTCTCCCCCACTTAAACATGTGTTCGCCCTCAAACGTTCCATGAATCATCCAAAGTCATCCAATCAATGTATAAACTCATCAAACACATACCTATGGGTGATCTCACATCACCACAGTCTATATAAGTCCATTAGCACAATCTGGACTGAAAATTCTTTCTTCCACCTTAGCCCATAAACCTTAGAACCGAATTCCAACATTCAGACTTCCTTATAAGGTCCAGTTCTCATATATATACACTATATAAGTTTCCACAAGTTGTACCAAGCCATAAATGTAACCCCAAAATTTAACCACACAATGTATCGCATAACTCATATACTCATAGCAATACCTTCCGACCACAGTAGCTGCCCATTACCAAACTCAACACCGGTAACATATAAACATTATTCCAAACTAGTACAACACAACTAATGATAAAATAAACATGTAGGAATTCATAACCACCCATCGAATCGACGAGTCATGGAGTTCTCTCGTCGGACAAGAACTATTGCCAAGTTCTAAACTAACTTATAACATTATTATCCAAACATAACTTATCAAAGTGCGATTGCATTAAATCCAAGTCCAATAACCTCTTATACCCTACCACAAGCTACGCGATTGACACACCACACCAAGTGCCACCTAGAAGCACATACGACACAATATGTGCACCCAATAAGTAACAACTCGAAAATAACAAAAGATGGAAAGAGAACCAAGTAAGAGAACCATCCAACAAGTTTGACAAATAATACCACAAAATCAACAAGGGAGAATATATATAGACGGAATAAACATCGAGAATCATATCCCAACATAACTCCGCTGCGATGCGTAACCCGATTTAAACATACTAATCTACATGGAATACTCATTGAGCGATAATGCTGACAATCCACAAACACATATGTATCAACAACAACCATGCGAAGTGCATGGGATTAACCATGGAGAAACCGATAGCACAATATACCACAGATAGGCAAAGAATGACGAAGGAGGAATAAGCAACTCGACGTCCCAAGGGCCATCTCGCTCAAACCTCACTACAAGGCCTAAACAGAACCACATCATGCGTGTGAATAGTCAAGTAGTCTCACAACCGAACAGAGCATAAGAAAGTAACACACGGAACATATCAGGACATGAATAAGATCAACTCTAGCCGATGACACACCTTAGCACTTGTCGTGTTAAGTAAGCAAATATTATCCGATGTAGAGGGCTTTCGAGGGGTTTCTTGAGGTAAGTCACTCTTGATCATTTTTATGCAATAATATTGTTTCCCCATTGAATTTTGCACCTAGTTTGTGTGTTTTTGAGGTGAACTTTTGGGACTTTAAGGCTAGGGTTTCAAGAGGTAAATTTTGGGATTTGAGTGACGATTTAATGTCGGAATTTTTCGACTTTTTATTAAGAATTTAGCATATTCATCTGGAATTGATTCCAATAGCTTGAGTTTCTTGTATCGAATTTTTTGTAACTAGATTCGAGGCGTTCAGAGACCGATTCAGGAGGCAAGGGCTTGATAGTAGAGTGATTCGATTTGCTTGAGGTAAGTATCACATTTAAACTCGGTTGAGGCACTAGTTGCCTGAATTGTTATGATAGCCAAGTGCTTTTGGGTGCGCACATGCGTGGGGATGAGCCCATGTGCGGGCACCAGGATTATATATTCATGTTTGGGTTGTGCTCGGCTCTTATAATCCTAGAAATGACTGTTAAGATTTAAGCTATGATATCTTACATGCTGTAACGGTTTATGTGATCTATTTGAGCCATGATGAGGCTACATATATGTTTAACCCCTGAACGAACTTGATAGATGCTTTTCATTGATGGAATTACCCGTTTGAGCTATGATATAACACTTTGCACACGCCTATAATTTAGCATATCACTTATACCAGCCCAGGAGCATGAGAGTCGTATGTCATTCATCATATACATGTATACTTGTTTTATTGCTTCTGTATGATATGTTTGGACTAGGGGCATGTGACTATGCCGGGCGAATTATGTATTTGGCACGTGAGTTATCTGTGCAGCACGTGAGTTATCCGTGTAAATGCACTTACTGATGTAATTGGCACGTGAGTTGCCCGTGCAGTTCCATATATTGATAATATTGACACATGAGTTGTCCGTGTTGCACGTGAGTTGTCCATGCAGGTTCTATTGTTAGCACGTGAGTTGTTCGTGCAACATGTGAGTTGTCCATGCAGTGTGTGGTAATTTGCATCTTCTTGATCATTTATCTGGTTACTGGTTTCCTTCCTCTACATGCCATAGTACTGTTTGAGCAGGGTATTTGAGAAACAGTGCACAAACACACATGGATATTCTTTTCACGAAGCTTAATGAGTTAGTTTCAAATATTGTGTTGTGCTGGTTTTAAAAGAAAATTATACCGGAATAACTAGTATCCTCATAATTTAAGATTCTCTTACCTTGACTTGTTTATTTACGATATTTAATGAGTTGGTTGTACTCACACTACACCCTGTACCTCGTCTGCAGATCCAGAAACTTCTGGGCACAGTGGTTGTTGATCGTGGAGTTTTACTTGTTCGGAGATTATCGAGGTAGGTGCTTTGACATCTGCACACTTTCACTCTCCTACCCTATCTCTCAGTTTTGCTTATTCTATTCTATTTTCTTAGACAGTTTATTAGACTTTGTTACGGTATAGATGCTCATATACTCAATGACACCCAGGTTTTAGGAATTTCTGTATTGAGTTGTGACGTTTCATCAAGTTTTATGAGATTTTCATTTATTTAAACCTGTTTTAGTATATTTTGAATTTGAAAGTGTTGGTATGTGTGAGTTGTCAACCTACCTAGTATCATGATAGGCACCATCACGACATATTGAGTTTTGTGACGTGACAACTCAGGAGAATGTTGTGATGACCCAAAAGGTCATCTTACGTAATTTAAGCCTTATCTGTGTTCCGAGGCTCCGAGAGCCTCCGTTAGTCTCAACTCGTTATGCGTGCGCAGCCCGGGCGTGTAGCCGGGAAGCTATTATGTGAAAAGTTGATGAAAATGAGTTTTTGATAATTAATGAATGAATATAGTTGACTTTGGTCAACATTTCTGGTAAACGGACCCGGACCCGTGATTCGACGGTCCCGGAGGGTCCGTAGGAAAATATGGGACTTGGGCATATGCTCGGAATCGAATTCCGAGGTCCCAAGCCCGAGAAATGAATTTTTAAAAGAAATTGTTTTCTGAAAATAATAAAGGAATATGAAAGTGAATAATTATGTGAAAACCGTGTTACCGGGCCCGTATTATGGTTCCGGAGCCCGGAACAGGTTTATGATATATTATTTGTCTTATTTGTAAAATTTGGTGTAAAACGGGCGTGAATTGAGTGGTTTCGGATCAAAATGAGGTCTTGAAGTTTTAAAGAAATTAAAATGTGGCTTGGAAAGTGATGTGATGTTCCCGAGGTCCGAGTGAGATTCCGAGATCGGGAATAGTTCCGTTGTGTCA
>ML289598.1:0-15254 GCA_005239495.1 Nicotiana undulata
GAAAGCTGAGATCTAAGGAGATAGCATCAGTGAAGGGGCAGTGGAGAGGTCAGCCAGTAGAGGGGGCTACTTGGGAGACCGAGCGGTAGATGTAGAGTAAATATCCTCACTTGTTTGAGAATCCAGGTATATTTCTAGACTCGTTTGAGGACGAACGTTTGTTTAAGAGAGGGAGAATGTAACGACCCGGTCTGTCGTTACATAAAACCTGCATTATAATTGTTGTTATTGACTTGTTATAGATTGATTATACTGTATTTGATGTATCAGAGTTGATAGGATTGAAATCGAATGGTTGTAGTGAGAGTTCAGTCAATTAGCCTTTAAAAATAGCCTTAAAATGGGAAAAGTCAACTAAGAGTTGACTTATTGGTAAACAACCTCGGAATGCAAATTTTATGGCTCAGATAGCTTCGTTAGGTGATTTGGGACTTAGGAGTATGTTCAAAATAATTTTTTGATGTCCGGTGTAGAATTAGGCTTGAATTGGCGAAAGTTAGTTTTTGGCGATTTCGGTCGGCAGTGAAAAATAGGCTATCGGGGTCGGAATGGAATTCCGATAGTTGGAACAGGTTCTTAATGTCATTTTGGACTTGTCAGCAAAATTTTAGGTCAATCGGAGTTATTTTGGATAGTTTCGACGTCATTGGTGGATTTTAGAATTTTCGAAGTTCTTAGGCTGGAATCCAATGCGAATTTGGTATTTTCATGTTAGTTTTGGTGTTTTGAGGGTGCAAATAAGTTTGAATGATCATATGTGAGGTGTTGGTATGTTTGGTTGGGGTCCCGAGGGGCTCGGGATTGATTTCGGGTGATTAACGGACTCATTTGGACTTGAATACATAACTGGTTTTCTGGTTTCTGCACAACAGTAATTTCATCATTGCGATCACGTGGGGATGTGTGCGATCGCGGAGAGTTAAATTTGGGGCAGGCAAAATTTTGTTGTGCGATCACGTGGAATGGCCTGCGGTCACAGAGAAGGGGGAGAGGGCCCAGTGCGATCGCATGTGCCAGTGTGCGATCGCATAGGGTGTTTTGGGCGCGTGGGGTTGGCTGGCAAATGCACTGTGCGATCGCGTGCCCAGTACTATGATCGCGGAGGTATGGGGAAAATTGGTCAGTGCGATCGCGGGGATTTGAACGTGTTCGCGGAGAGTAAAATAACTGGGCATATTTAAGTAACCCTTCCGCGACTTAAACCCTATTTTTCACCATTTTTGTACGGAAAAGAGCTCTTGGGGGCGATTTTGAAGAGGGAAATTCTTGTTCTTCATAGAGGTAAGTGTTCTTACCATTAAAACTCGATTATGGGTGGTTATAGAGCATAAAACCAGTGTAAATTCATGGAAAATCAGTAGAAAAATTGGGTTTTAGGGCTTGAGATTATGAGACCTTGAAGGGTCGATTTGAGGGGTAAAACGAACTCCGATTTTGGTGCTTTATATGTACGGACTCATTAAAGGACGAACAACATTTTGGTATATAAATTTCTTAGTTTCGGGACGTGGGCCCGGGGGTCGGGTTTTGACCGGTTTCGGATTTTTGAGTTAAATTTGATATCTTTCGATTGGAAATTATTCCTTAAGCACATATTGATGATAAAAATCTAAACTTGGTAGATTCGGAGCCTTCAGAGGTTGATTCAAGAGGCAAGCGCATTGCGGAATAATTCCGGGCTAGTTTTGAGGTAAGTAATGTCTTTAAATCCTGTCCTGAGGGTATGAAACCCCGGACTATGCACCCTTTCACGGGTTTCGAAATGAAAAGGGGGAAACTTTGGAAACATCTTTCCTATTAGGCGACTATTGAGTTGCGAAACCGATTTTTAAGCCTTTTCTTAAATAGTATTTATATATTATGATATGTTTTGGGCTGTAAGCCATGTTTGGGGCCCAGTGCCGATCTGTTTACCCCTTGGTGGATGTGCATACTATATTTTCCTCACTGATATGTTTATGATTTTTCACTCAGCCTTTTTCTGATAAATTGTTTTGACACTCAGAGTATTTTGATACTATTTATTGAAAAATAAAACACTGATTTTTGGTCGAGAACCCGATATATTTATGGCCTAAAGGGAAAATTGAGAGTTTCTGACTGAGTGAGGCTGTTGGCCTATATTGTGAGGATGATATGATATGAGTGAGGTTGCGGGCCTATATTGTGTGTGATTTATGCCATGCTGTGGCTTATTATAGCGTTTGGGCTGTAGGAGCCCCTCCGGAGTCTGTAACACACCCCAAGTGAGTGCCGATACCGATTGAGTGATGCCCGCGAGGCTTATGATGAGTGATGGTGAGGATGCATGATGGGCAGAGTGATTGTGAGGTTTCCTGATGGGCAGAATGATTGTGAGGTTGCCTGATGGGCAGAGTGATCTTGAGGTTGCCTGATGGGCAGAGTTATTGTGAGGTTGCCTTATGGGCTGATACGAAAAGAAATTGTTACGAGAAATGATTATGGCCCAAGGGGCAGTTTATGAATATTTTTATTTAGTTTTCAAACTATGATTTACTTCGTTTTCAAACTGGTTTTACTGAGAATTTTATTGAGATATACTGATATTGCACTTTTTGTCAAGGGATTTCTGGAAACTGATTTCGAACTCATTATTTGATGAATACTACATGGTGACTTGGTGTTTTACTGGTTTGTGGAATTGTGTACATGTTCTGTGTGTTTATATTACTCAGACTGTGATTTATTTTCATTACTACTGAGTTGGCGTACTCATAAAGACTCCATGTGCCTCAGTGCACAGATCCAGGTACTTGCTCGCAACAGTAGCTGACGCAGGTTCGATAACAGCATTTCACAGGATTTTGAGGTAGCTGTCCAGCATCCACAGCTTCTCCATTTCCCCTCCCTTATTTAGTTTTAGCATTTGATTCAGAGACACATATTATAGTTTTAGCAGAGTTAGATTTAGTTATTCTTAGATGCTCATGACTATTAACTCCAGTTCTTGGGAGATTGTTTAGAATATTATGGGGACGCTAAGACTTAATTATATTATTTGATGCTATGGTTGCTTGCTTATTGTTATATTGTGAACTGTTAAAATTGAACAAAAGCGTAGTAATGTGATGGTTGGCTAGCCTAGTTCCACGATAGGCGCCATCACGGCCTGTTAGGATTTGGGGTCGTGACACTTGAGTGTTGAGATTTCATTTGGGTGAGCACATGTGTTGGGGGACTTATATGTCCGTTTGTGTCCTTATTGATGGAACTTTGTGACTAGATGACTACATGGTTATTGTGATATGATAGTTAGATGTATTCAGGTTATTTGATTGTGGCCAAAATGAATTGGCGGGGGATGTGGCAAGAACCATTGATTATTTGACTTCTGTATTGAGTTAGAATATGGCTTCGAGTTATGAGTGTTGAAGGACCTCTCATGTAGTTTAGTGGTGGAGTGATGTGGGTTTTCCAGTTATGTTCTGAGTTCATGTGATGTCTTTTGAGCTGACCAATGCCCCTACAGCGTCTATGTATTTGATTACCGGTGTATTCAGCTGTGTTATAACTCCTTTGTTATTGTATTTATTGATGGAATCCTGCCTTACTCGTAGCCAGGGATAGCATACTCGACATCTGATGATGGTATTACAAGGATATAGGGAAGAGAATCTTTGTGCGAAGTTCTCCAAGTGTGAATTGTTGAATCAGTTCAGTAGCATTCTTGGGACACGTGGCATCTAGTGAATGTATCTATGTGGTCAGACGAGTGTGAGTAGAGCTTCCAGAAGCTCAAGGACTCCTTGACCACAACCCCAGTGTTAGTATTGCCATCAGCTTCAGGTTCTTATACCGCTAAATGGGACGTCTTGGGGACAAACAATGATTGTGTTCTAATGTAGGAAGGTATAGTAATTGCGTGATGGCTATGATTTTCGGAAGTGTATAGGGAGATAACATTTTGAGATTAAGCAGATAGGGGTATCTCCTGCGGGTTGTCTTGAGGTTTGTGACCCTTATGTTTATTTGTAGCAAGTCCTTTTCTACAGTAGATGATGTATGTTGTAATTTGAGTTTAGCTTGCTTGTGGGAGTTGGCATGACCATTCTATGGTGAATGCAAGAATTGCATACGAGTTGCGGGTTAAATGGTCTGGGTCATACGAGCGTATGAATGATTTAGTTGGATCCCACCGCAGTATGGTGGCAGTGATAATGTGTGTGCATCGTGAATTATTGTTGTCTTGATCGTTGGATTTGAGCCAAGTGGGGGAGTTCGTTATTGATAAGTTGATTACACGATTATGTGTTGTATTGGTTTCGGGTCGAAGTAGGTTGGTGAAATATTTATTTCCCTGCAAAGGTGGAGTCTGGGAATGGCTCGAGTAACGGGAGATTCTTCGATACAAGTTGTAATGTACTTTACGGATAGTGGAATTCATTGTATGATGGAGTTGTATTGGTAAGTGTAGAGTGTGCAATGTATGAGTGTGCTTGTTGCTTCAAAGGTGTGGATTACTTTCCTAGTATGTGGATTGCAAGAGGGGTCAAGTCGTTCTGCTTACTTGGTCAGTGTAATTGAAATTGTGTAAAGTAAATGATGTTCGAGAATGGTTCAGACGGATTCAAGGTTATATGTAGCGATCGAGGATCTTCAAGGTGTGAGAAGGGCTAGAACTGAGATTTACGGCGAAGGTGCCAAGGATTGTGGTGTATTTGCATTTTCATGGATTCTATTCATCGGTATTAGGAAAGCGAAGGTAATGACTTTAAACTCGCATGAAGTCTCTTCAGGGTAAGTATTTTAATGTGGTGCTTTGGGGATGCTTGAGAGAGTATTCATCGGCTTATGAGCCTTAGACAGTATATCTTTATGCTCGTGTTTCATAGGGTGAGTCGAGATTGAGAATTGCGGTATTATGAAAAGAAGTATCAATTCGAAGGTAAGTCAGAAGGAACTTGAATGGATAGGAAAACTTGGTAGTAGGTCCGATCGGCATGATAAACGATCAGGGATATGATTAATTCTATGGGTGTTATGAAGTAATGAGCTGTTACAGGTGCTTCTTAGCAATTATTTTGGGATTGGTGACATGTGTAGCTTGGTTGAGTTAGAAGGATTCAGTCCTGACGGTTTGGTGTTGTACAAAGGGATTCGGAGAGTTCTTGATGGTTTCTACCACGGTTGGATATGATATTCTTCTGGCATGAGGGCCATGTGACGTATAGTGATTTTGCTTCTAAATGGGATCAATGGAATGTTCTTGGTTAGTTGGGTACGTAGTTGTTTGTGGCTCGAAAGGGATCATGAAGTTCTCATATGTAAAGACCCATAAAATTTCTTGCTTAATATAATGCCCGAACGAGTCCCCGAGTTGCTTTTACTGTGGAAATTCCTAAAACGGACCTAATTTGAACAAAAAAAAGTACCCCGGGAGCTAAGAAATTAAATTTTCCAGGAATTGGGTGTTATGCGACGCACTATGCGATCGCATAACGTGTATGCGGACCGCGTGGTGGTCGCATACACAGGCAGATCACTGCCCAACTGAAGGACAACTATGCGGTCCAATCTGCGACCGCATTTCGGTTCTGCGGATCGCATAGTTGTCGCATTATTGCCTTAGAGTTTTGGGGAGGGGTGTTATGCGACGCACTATGCGATAGCATAACGAGTATGCGGACCACATAGTGGTCGCATACCTGGGCAGATTGTTTTCAAATTTTGGCCCACCTGAGGGCCATTCTGCAGTCAACTCTGCGGACCGCATGTTAGGAATGCGATCGCATTCCTGACCGCATATTTGACACGGGGTTTTAATTTTTCTAAACTTTTATACCCGACACGATATTCATTTAATCCCTGCCCCCCTTTCATTTTAACTGGATTCTAAAAAAAATAGAGGGAACTGAGAGTGGGTTCTAGAGAGAGAAGTCTTCATCTTCCCCAAATTGGTCCTCCATCACTACTCAGGCCTAGAAGTTTATCGAGTAGTCGTCATCTTCTTCATCATAAGAGGTAAGTCTTCACCCTATTTCCCCAAATTCACAGAATTTAGCTAAGAATAAAACACACATAGGTTGGTTCTTGAGAATGAAAGTTGAGACCTTGCATGCATGTGAATAATCTTCCATAACCTAGTAAAGGGAAGCGAGTAGAGTAATCTTTCACTAAAAAGGGGTTTAGTTAAGCTAAGGGATCACATAGTGTTTGATAAAATGCTCAAATGAATTCGAGACTCCTAATTCTAAGATAAATATGTCGCATTGTGAACTAGATTGACGGTGCTAGACTGTTCGGTGAATTGCGATATAAATTAAAAAGGGGAAACTCGACTCCACGTATGTATTGCTAACTTTAATCTTTGTAAAATTGCTTTGTGGTGTCCGAGCATACGGTACGTGTATTGGTGTGAATGTGTGAAACTTGTTGGTCGAATTGTGTTGAAGCGTGAAGTGTATTCCTTGTCTGTCTTTAGTTGATCACCACACTACTATGCTATGTGAAATGATGCTAGTAGGATAATGAATCCAAGAGGATGAATGTATATGCTAAAGGCTATGTAACAAGTAATGACAAGGAGTTGTGGTGTGATGTAATTGAATAAAAAGACTGTGGCAATATCGTATATGATTCACTGTTTGGTATGGTTTTTTGTGGCACGATTTTCTTTTTATACGTATTGTGGGTTGTAAAGAAGCTGTATTCCTATTGCTGAAATTTTCTGTGATTGAATTGTGAATTATCATTGTTGATATGAGATATGATTGTTTGGTGGGATCGGGTTGCGTGCCGCAACATGAGGGATAAGGGTGATATGTGAGAAGTGATAAGGGTGTGATGTGATTGTCCGGTGGGATCGGGTTGCACGCCGCAACAGAAACAAAACAAATGATTGTGATTGTCCGGTGGGATTAGGTTACACACCGCAACAGAAACATAATAAATGATTGTGATTTGCAGGTGGGATCGGGTTGCGCGCCGCAACAGAAGAAATAAGGGTGAAATGTTGAGAAGGGACAAGGGTGGAATTGCAATTGTGATTGTGATGAAGTGAAAATCGTGGAACTTCCATAGTGTTTCTTTCTATATCTTGTGCAGTGATTGTGTGACTCTGTGTCTGTCTCTTGCCTGTGCATTGTTGAGTTTACTTAGAGTAAAGTTTGTTCATACATACCAGTACAATTCAAATGTACTGACGTCCCTTTTGCTAGGGGCGCTACATTCTTGTGATGATTGTAGGTGGTTCTATAGCAGGACTCCAGCCCACCGACAGTAGTGCCTCCTCTACGTCCTATCAGCTGTTTTGGTGAGCCCCTCTCCTCTCGGGGCCCTGTGTGGTTCATCCCTACCTCTTCTTCCGGATTTTTATTTTGGTATTTGTGTAAGGTATAGCCGGAGCCTTGTTACCGCCAAGTATTATATAACTCTTTCGTACTCTTAGAGGCTCCGTAGACAGGAAATGTGGGTTATGTACATATGTATTTTGGGCAGTATAAGTTGTAGACCAAGTAAAGTAAACCTGTATGCTATGTATATTTTGTAAGTATTGTACCACATGTGGGTAATGACAGAAATCTATAATTAAATTCCAGGTTGTAAGATTGTGTCTAAATTATAATTGAATAATGTACATTGGAATCTCGGGATAATACGTGGGATGGAAAAAGGAATCCAGGTCCGCTTGACTGGGGCTACCCGGTCCAGCGCCAGTCGTGTCCCTCGGTTTTGGGGCATGACATCATATTTATCATAGGATTGCATGGCGTATGCGGTATGTGGTGTAGGGTTGAGAATTTGCATATGTGAGATTCTTAGACAGCATCGGCAGTTTTGGACGACTAGGTAGATGATATCACTATTGGGCGACTTGATGAGGGTATACATTCGAAAAAGACAATGTGTTGAGTTTAAGGGTACTTCATTGGTATTTCGGTACTCTTTTGCTGGATCGACATATGATATTCAAGGTTTCTTGGTGACACAGAGGGATTTTAGGGTTATCCCTTGTGGAATGATGTAGTATTAGAAGCATAATATATATTTGAGTGGTAGAATTAGGATCAGATATGGTAATTGGTGTGCCTCGTGGATTTTGAGACTGGAGTTTTCATGAACAGATTATTTTTGTGGTGATGAACTACGAGGATGCGAGCAAAGCTAGTCAGGTGTTAGTATAGGTCATGATTCAGTCATTATGAACCTTTGCAGAGTTATCTACCTGTTGTGGATGACCAAAGTTGATTTAGAATATAATTATTGGTAGGCCAATATGGGTGTGTGTTCTACATTGAGTCGAAATTGTTGACCCCAAATTGCTATTGTTGAGGGATGTACCATTTGATTGTCATTGAGCTTATTCGTGCTTTGGGTGATCTATGAGTTACCTTTCAGTGTTTGAGGAGTTGTGATCATTGGTTGTATGTGCACAGGGTGCGGTTCTAATTGGTCTTATTAGGATTGAGACGTGTTGGTTATGTTATTGCTGGTTCGGGTGGCATGATATCGTCTGATTTCCACCCGTGGTTATGGTAATGTACTTTGAGTAATTGATGTCGAATTTCGCATGGTTATTGATTTTGAGCACGGTGGCTTGGAGTATGTCATGTGGTCCAGCGGTTGGATGGGATCACGCTTTGCATCTTAGTTAGGTAGAGGTATGATCCTTGGTGTCCGATCTGTGTGATATGGTTTCACGATAGACATCAGGATTTTAGCATGATGTGGTAATGGCAAGAGTAATGGCAGGATAGTCCTCTCGTGTGAGTCTTCTCTATTTTATGAATTGAGCTATTGGGATGTTGTTATTGAGTGCACGAGTTGCACAAGTTATGGCTCTGGATTGTATTGATGCTGATCGGACGAATGGTTGCTGGTTTCTACGTGTTTCTTTCATCATCGGCAGTATATGGAAGTGCTAGAGCAAGGCATTGCTTGATAAGAGGATATGTACCGGTATTGGGTTGTTTTGAGCAGTTATTGTGATTGGGAGTTATTGCTATGGGTGGTTGAGTCATGTGGTATGTTATGTGGTTTCATCTTGGGTTACAGATATGGCTTGATACAGCGTGTTCAAACTATTTTAGCTTATAGTTGTGGGATTTGAACTTGTAAATCATTTCAGAAGTGGAACTTGGTTCCAAGGTTTATGGGTCAAGATTGGATTTCGAAATTTCAACACTGTTGTGCTATTAGAGCTATATGGGGTAGAGTGACGTGGGATTACCTCCGAATATGTGCATGGTAGTTACACAACAATTTTGGTGGTGTTTGGAACAACTCTGGGCGCGTTCAAGGACGAACGTATGTTTAAGTGGGGGAGAATGTAACGACCTGGTCGGTCGTTATGTAGAATTTGCGTTATTATTTGTTTTATTGCCTTGTCATAGGTTGGTTATGTTATTTATGATGTGTTAGAGTCGGTTGGCTCGGGTTTAGAATGGCTGTAGTGAGAATTGAGACATTTAGTCTTTAAAAATAGCTTTGTAGTTGAGAAAGTCAACTCAGAGTATATTGGTAAACAATCTCGGAATGCGGACATTATGGCTCTGATAGCTTCGTTAGGTGATTTGGGACTTAGGAGTGTTTTCGGAATATTTTTGTGATGTCCGGTGTAGAATTAGGCTTGAATTGGCACAAGTTAGTTTTTGGCGATTTCCGGTCGGCAGTGGAAAGTATGTTATCGGGGTCGGAATGGAATTCCGACAGTTGGAACAGGTTTGTGATGTCATTTTGGATATGTCTGCAAAATTTCAGGTCAATCGGAGTTGTCGTAGGTAGTTTCGGCATCGTTGGTAGAATTTAGAAATTTCAATGTTCATAGGCTTGAATTCGATGAGTTTTTGGAGTTTTGATGTTGTTTTTGGTGTTTTGAAGGCTCGACTAAGTTTGAATGATCATTTAGGATGTATTGGTATATTTGGTTGAGGTCCCGAGGGCCTCGGATGTGTTTCGGGTGGTTAACGGAGCAAGTTTGGAAGTTGGGAAGTTGCAAAAATATTTGGTGTTTTTCATCTGGTTTCCTTCTACGCGATCGCGGGAGGAGGCTTGCGATCGCGTAGGCCTCGCTGGGGAAGGTAGAATCTTTTGAATCGCGATCGCGTGAAGGGGATTGCGATCGCGTGCTGTACATAAGTTGTCCAGTGCGATCGCGTAGAGTAAATGAGGCGCGTGAGGCAGGCGGCTGTTGTGCATCGCGATCGCGTGGGAACGATTGCGAACACGTGATTTTGGGCCTAGTAAAATCGCGATCGCGTGGTTAATATTGCGATCACAAGGGTTAAGTTAGTGGGCAGCTTTTTTGTTCTTCGCGATCGCGTGCCTATTGCCGCGATCGCAGTGAGTAATGCCCGGGCAGAAAACTTTAAGTTAAAAAAACGAGGGTTTTTAGCCATTTTTCAAAACTCCATTAGAGAGCTCGGGAGAAGGGAGATTTTGGAGAGATTTCAGTGGGAGTCTTGTGGTAAATGTTCCTTAATCACTTTTGGCCTAATTTCACGAACTAGTATTGATTATTACCATGTGAATTGAGGAATCAAAGTGGAAATTGGGGAAAAAGGGGAAGAAAAGTTTGGGAATTCTTTTGATGATTTGAATGGGTATTCGAGGTCGGATTTTGGTAAATTTGATATGGGTAGACTCGGGAAAAGATAAGGATTCCAGTTTTTTAAATTTTAACGAATTCCGAGACGTGGGCTCGGGGGTCGGGTTTGACCAATTTCGGGATTTTTGAGTATTTTTGATAAATTTCGATTGGGATTCATTCATTAGCATATTATAATGATATACATCTTATTATTGGTAGATTTGGAGTGCTCGGAGGCCAAATTTAGAGGCATGGGCACTGCGGAGTAGTGTTTTAGCCAGTTTTGAGGTAAGTAACGTCTTCAACCTTGGAACTGAGGGTTCGAAACCCCAAGTTATCTGATATTTGATATTAATTAAGGTGACGCACTTGCCAAGTGACGGGCATGAGAGCGTACACCGAATAGTTGTGTCCTGGCTCACCCCATGGCACTGCCTGAGGGTTACTTAAAGCTGATACTGTATTGTAAAGGTTGCAATTACCTTGAACATTAGAAATCATGTAAGTATAACTGTTAAGGCTTAACGTCAATACATTCAGACCAGAATGGTCGACTGTTGCTGTCTCTATGTATAGTTATTCACTATTCTGCACTCAGTCCTGTTATAGCATATCATTTCATGCCTTATTCTCAGAAATTGTTAGATTATTTTCATATTATCGTTGTTTGGGCTGATTTTTATATGATTAAAGGTATTGTGAGCGAGATTGGAAAGTATAGACTGAGCGAGGCCTAGATCCTGGTTTTGAGACAGTTATAATGGTCAGACTGCACACCGCAGCGACTCTTGAATCATGCCTTCGTTGGCTTGATATAGCGCTTGGGCTTATAGGAGCCCCTCCGGAGTCTTTATACCCCCCCAGTGAGCGCACATATATTTAGGGATGGATCTTCCCTGGACATGGATCTTGTCCTAGTGATATGTTCCGGAGATGGATCTTCTCCTTGGGATTTATGTTCTGGAGATGGATCTTCTCCGTGGGGCTGGATTGGCCTTTTTCCTCAGTACTGAGTGACCATGTCACTGTGTTTATCTATATTCCGGGATGGACCTTCCCTGGGCTTGATGGCCAAATTCTAGTACTGAGTGGACTTCTTTATGAGAGTTTGGGTACTGTGTACATGTCATTCATGATTTTACATGAACTTATGCAAAGTTACAGACATAACTTGGTGCATTTTGCTTACTGTCTAATGTATTCCGGTCATGTTCAAATTATATGATGTTGTTCATAATTAGCGAAGGTTTAGTCCGTCACTACCTCTCAGCCCATAGGTTGTTTTCGTTACTTACTGAGTTGGTGTACTCCCGTTACAACCTGCACATTGTGTGCAGATCCAGGTACACCAGGACTCAACTCGGGTTAGTGAGTAGCAACAATTTCATTAGAGTTGATGAGGTAGCAGATGGCGACCGTGATCTCGTCATTCGCTTCCCTTTCTACCTGTCGTATTTATTTTAGACTATGATAGTCATTTTCACTTTTACTACATCTATGTATTAGCATCTCATAACTTTGTGACACCGGATCCAGGAGTTGTAGACTTTGGGTTTTTGGTTTCATAAGTTTCTTTTAAATTCAAATCTTTATTATATTTAACTTCAGGCAGTTGAAAAAAATGGTATTTTCCTTAATAAACGGTTCAGGATTAGTTACAATAGGTGGCTGGCCTAGTTTCACAACAGGCGCCATCTCGACTCCGAAATTGGGTCTTGACAAGTTGGTATCAGAGCTCTAGGTTGAATAGGTCTCACCAGTCATGAGCACGTTTAGTAGAGTCTTGCGGATCAGTACAGAGACGTTTGTACTTATCTTCGAGAGGCTACAGAACCCTTAGGAAAAGTCTCACATTCTTGAATTCTTGTCGTGTGAATCCATTTTACTCATCAAAAAGCGTAACTCTTTGAATTCCTTTCATGTATTCGAATGCGCACGCGAGCGCTTGGTATCAATTGTGCGTCAGCGGCTTGTGACTTCTATGGGTGAGATGTGATTTTTAACATGTTAATATGGGCCGGTCAGAAGGACTTGAGGCCGGATTTTGTCTATGGCTTGAGTGCTGAGATTTCATTTGGGTGAGAACATGTGTTGGGGGACTTATATGTCCGTTTGTGTCCTTATTGATGGAACTTTGTGACTAGATGACTACATGGTAAGTGTGATCAGATAGTTAGATGTATTCAGGTTGTTTGATTGTGGCCAAAATGAATTGGCGGGGGATGTGGCAAGAACCATTGATTATTTGACTTCTGTATTGAGTTAGAATATGGCTTCGAGTTATGAGTATTGAAGGACCTCTCATGTAGTTTAGTGGTGGAGTGAAGTGGGTTTTCTTGTTATGTTCTGAGTTCATGTGATGTCATTTGACCTATCATTGGGTCGTGGAAGTTTTAGAACGACACACATTATATTGATAAGTCATTTTATATAGGTATCTGCGGACACTTAAGTCATACGTTCGCAACAAAAATCGTCCGGTAAGTTCAATTGCAAAAGGTTATTTGGCAGAGGAAAGCCTCACATTTTGCTCACGATACATGAAGAATATCTCAACAAAGTTCAATAAACGACCTAAGAATGACGATGGACCTGTGTCAAATGATGAGATGTCTATCTTTAAAAAAAGTGGGCAAACAAAAAGTGCCTCAGAAGGCAACAAGCTATCTCATGATGAGTTTAAACAAGCATGTATGTATGTGCTTCAAAATTGTGAAGAGGTTTCACATTTCATGGAGTAAGTCTCTTATTAACTAAAAGATAGTTTCACATTGATATAATTTGAATCTGATTTATCTTAGCATACTTAAAATGTAGGGAATATACAAGAGAGATCAAAAGCCAAAGTTCGATGAGAGCTCATAAAAATGGGTTTCTTGATTGGTTTCGCGCACATGTAGGTGTCTACTCAAATGATAATATTGATATTAGTATATTCATCCCATCATGTTATTGGTCATAACAGTGTTGTTCGTCTTTGTAGATATTTGTACTACCTGCACAAGGACGCGCAAATGATGAGTTCATAAGCTTAGCAGTCGGTCCTACACCATTAGTACATCAATATTCAACATTTATGGTGAATGGATTTAGGTTCCATACAAAAGAACTTGCATTGAGAAGAAAAATGCACAATAATGGTGTTCTTGTGAGAGGAGATGATTCAGACTCTAATAAGGAGTATTATGGTGTATTAGAGGACATTTATGAGTTATCTTATGTAGGAAACAGAAAAGTTTACTTATTCAAGTGTCATTGGTGGGATGTGGCTCGCTTAGGAACAGGATATAAGATTGACAAATATGGCTTCACAAGTGTGAATACTCGGTGTGCCTTGAATACAAATGAGCCATTTGTGTTGGCATCTCAGTCAGAACAAGTCTTTTACTTGGACGACATGGTTGATAATGATTGGCTTGTTGTTGTGAAGAAAAATCCTCGCGACCTTTTCAAAATGCCTGATAATAATGATAATTGTGTAGAATTGAAGATGAAGCATTACTGAATGAAGAAGTTTATCAGCAAGAGGAAGCTGAATTTAATACTTCGTGTACTGATGATCAAGAAAATATTGTTGAGGTGTCTCTACAACCTGTGGATAGAAATGTGTGATGTAAATACATGTTTTTAGCAATTAGCAGGGGATTGAACCTTTATTTATGGATCTTTTCAATGAAATTGTTCACTTGAGTTATGCGGGTGACAATTATAATTTATTCATTTCACTTTTATTGTTACAAGTAAAAGTACATTATGTAGTTCTTGAACTTGTAGGTGAGCTCAGTAGTTGTTACCGGAGCTCGTGAATCTATGAGGGCTAAGGTTCAATCTCTCCTGGTCGACATTAAAGAGGTTTGTCTTAGCTTCTTATAATTCCAATGTTCATATTCTTAATGCCTAAGCTAATGTGAATTACATTCTTATGTTCTACATGATGGCCTTCAAACTTGGTTTGTTATATAGTTCGAAGATGCTGTTCTCGGCGTAGTAGACCTTCCCTCAAAGAACACCAAGAACATTAATGGAAAATTTTCACTTCTACTTGCATGTTAGTTCTGCTTAACTAACTCCTTTAAACTTCCCACAAGAACAATTTGCAAAAGTACTCCAATTCTAAACAATAATGTAATGGAACTCCAAAACTCAAAGAGGAGAAGAAGCAAAGCAAATTGATATATGGGGAGAAGTGGGAAACATTGGTTTATAACAAAGGGAGAAAAGGATATATAATTAGTTATATATGAGAAATACAAAGTGAAGTCAAGCATATATCAGCCATTTATTTTTACAAACAATTATAATTGCTTAGCTATATGTGAATATAGTGTTGTCTTTCCAAGAATCTGACACTACACAATTACACCGATCAGGACAGTAGTATAGTGGTAAAGTATTCGTTTATCGTTAATCACAAGTTTTGAGTTCGAGTTTTATGTATAATGTTGTCTTTTATAGGAAATTATTTTTAACCCATAATGTAAATCTTTCCGACCCAAATCCGTATTTAGTCAAACACTATTATAACGCAGTGCCGAATTTAGAATTTTTAAATTATGAGTGCTCAACTACTATTAATTTGAAATTGCTACAGAGAGAAGAGTGTGGTCAACAGTATTATGTAACCATGTGCCCAAAGTCTTCGACGACCAAATTGCATGGTGACAATTTGTATGGATGCCACTTCACAACACCCCCCCCCCCCCCC